>PVKP010000920.1:0-166621 GCA_004027715.1 Plecturocebus donacophilus | reverse complement strand
TTAGACTCCCACACAATAATAGTGGGAGACTTTAACACTACACTGTCAATATTACACAGATCAACAAGATAGAAAATCAACAAGGATATCCAGGACTTGAACTCAGACCTGGAACAACTAGACTTAACAAATATTTACAGAACTCTCCTCCCACAAATCCACAAAACATACATTTTTCTCAGTATCACATTATACCTATCTTAAAAGTGACCACATAATTGGGAGTAAATCACTCCTCAGCAATTGCATAGCATTTCACAGGTTTAAATAAAATATTGGTTGTCTGCTTATTTGTTATTTTCATCCCCTATTCCTTCCTGTCTCCATTGTTAAGCACAATTATTGGCATAAAAGAGGTTTTTAATACCCAGTTTTAGACTGTATTCTAGCCTGGGCAATAAAACAAAAATCCCATTCTCTCTCCCTCTTTCTCTTCTTTCTCTCTTTCATTCTTTTTCTTTTTTTCTTTTGCTGTTTCTTTCTCTCTCCTTTTCTCTCTTTTTCTAAAATCTCTTCCTCTTTCTTTCTTTCTTTTGCTGTTTATTTTTCTCCTTTTCTCTCTTTTTCTAAAATCTCTTCCTCTTTCTTTCTCTCTTTCATTCTTTTTATTCTAAAAAAAAAAAAGACTAAGAAAAGACAAGATTTTGAAATAGAGGAGTGACTAGATATGTGGTTTAGCATTTATTAAAAATGCAAAAAGCTTTTATGTTAATTTTCTATTACTGCTGTAGTAAATTACTACAAACTCAGCTTCAAACAACAGAAATTTATTATCTCACAGTTCTGGAGATGTTTGAAATCAAGGTGTCCTCGGGGCTATGCTTGTGCTGGAGGCCGTAGGAGGCCATTCGTTCCCTGTGTCTTCCGGCTTCCTGTGGCTCCTAGCCATCCCTTACTTGTGACTTCATCACTCTGATCTCTGACTCTGTGGTCTTCCGTCTTTGTCATTTCCCTCTGTCTTCTCTTATAAGCACACTTGTGGTGGTATTTAAGGCCTATGACAATAATCCAGGATAACCTTCTCATCTCAAAATCACATTTACAGAAGTTTTTTTTTTTTTTTTTTAATTCAAATAAGGTAACATTAACACTTAAATTCAAATAAGGTTTCTGTGATTAAGGTGTGGATATCTTTTGGAGTGGGAGAGGTGGCATTTCTCAGCCTACTACAGCCACTGCAATCAAAGCATTTTGTTATTAGAGCAGACAAAGAGGTCAATGGATAGAATAGTCCAGAAATAGAGCCAGGTACAAATGGGAACCAGAATTGTGGCAAAGGTGGGATTTCAGTTCACTGGAAAAAAGATGCTTTATTTGATAACTTGTTATCTATTGAAGATAAAATAAAGCTAGATACCTATCTCATTACCATATAAAAAAATAAGCCCCTAGTTCATCAAATGTGCAAATGCAGAAAAAGAAAAATTAGCAGAAATTCTAGGAGAATATATGCAGAAGTTTGGCTGGGAAGAGACAGACATGTGACGACCATATTGATGGTCCCCAACTTAGAATGATTCGAGTTACGATTTTTCAACTTTACAATGGTCCCCAAACAATATGCATTCAGTATGCTACTCCACCTACAATGGGGCTACGTCTGGATAAAGCTGTTATAAATTGAAAATATTAGAAGCTGAAAATGAACGTTTAACTTAATATTTTCAATGTACAATGAGTTTTTCGGGATATAACTGTAAGGCCGGTTGCCTTGCTGGGAGCTCGCATGCACCCCCCCTTCCTTCTTTTTTCCCTTTTATAAGCCCGGAACAAGCTCAGACATGCTCGGGGATGTTCCCCTCTCCCTTGCTCGCACAGCCTGGTCTTCCCTTAAAGAGCCCAGTATGCAAACAAGGTGCTACAACCATAGCTTCTTAATAACCAATAGCAGCTAAGCCTTAACAACCAATAGCAGCTAAGTCTTAACAACCAATAGCAGCCGAGTTTTAACAACCAATAGCAGTCGAGCTTTAACAACCAATAGCAGGCAAGTAATTCCAACCAACAACAAGCCAAGTCCTAGGTCAAGGCTTGTAACTTACCCAGTAGCAGTCTTGCTCTCCCACAACCAATCGAGCTGTTTCACTCCCTATAAAAACCCCCTGTCTAAAAATAGACTCACTGTCTAAAAATAGACTCACTATAAAAACTCCCTGTCTAAAAATAGACTCACTCCCTATAAAATCCCCTGTCTGAGAGGAGTCTGTGCGACTTCTCTGGTCCCTCCTGTCTGGACTGCAGAACCTCACCCGGGGGCCTGAATAAATTCCCTTGCATTGGATTATTTTGGTGCTGGCCTCAGTTTCTTTGTTTTATCCTCGGAAACAAACCTCACAATAACCTTATAGTAAGCCAAGTTGCATCTGTATTAAAATATGAAAATATAAGGCTAACAGGTTATAAACACCTTTCCAAAGATCAAGTCTAAAGTTAGACAATAATTTTTATATTTTTGTTTATACATCTACTATCTTTTTGTGTGTTACAATGAGCATTGCTACATATGTAATAATAAAAATAAAATGAATAACATTTAAATGAGAAAAATATTATGTATAATTTGGGCCCACATCCACATAGGTTTGCATCTTGGCTACCCTCCTTACTTAATATTCATGAACCTTACTTTGTCCATCTGTGAAAGGAGTACAGATTGAGGTATTCCATGTTTAGAAGTTTCATAGTGAGGAATTGTAAGTATAGCAACTGTAGAGAAACAAGCAGTGAGGTAAGGAGAGGATGAATATCTTTTAGTTGATTTGAAAAGTAATTTACATAATCAATAAGAAACCTGAGAATATGTGTATTGACATTAAGAAATGGGGAGGCCAGGAATTATGGAGAGACCTAAAGCCCCATCTCTACCCCAAACACCATTTCCTTCCAACACTAGTGGCTGGGGCTCAAAAATATGTCTATTTCCAATTGGCATGGTGATGAGAGCGCACTTTCTTTCAAAACGACTATTTGCAACTTTATTGTCTTAACTTCCAATTCCTGGTAAAGTCTTGAACATTTTTTTTTCTTTTCATTGTATGTTCCCAGGATTTATTTTGCTGAAAGAGAGAGATACTTTCTGAATTCTACCAGCGAGGCTCTTACGGGAATTCCTTACCGAGTTTAGGTTAAGGGGCCTTTGAATTACAAAAAGCACAATTTCCCAAACCAATATCCATCAGTTAGGACACATTCAAGCCCTAAGAGGTTATTACAGCCCTTTTTTTTTTTTTACACTTACCATCACTGACCTGAATAATAAATTAGCATTACTCTTAGAGACTACCATTAAAGAGCTGAAAAATTCTTTAGTTCAATTCCCTTCATTTCAGAGGGAAAGAAACCAAGGCCAAGGAAAGATCGGATTGACCTACCCATGTCACACTGCTTGCCAGCATCTTTCAGTCCAGTTTCCTTCCCACACAGATATGCTGCCCAGTATAAAGCCTGAAAAAAAGGGGTCTTCTCCAGACTGCCCCAAAGGGTCTATCGTCCCTATGTCTTGTAGACTTGAAAGGCTAGTTTTCTTCTTCGAAGGGAATAGAAAGTGCCAGAACTTCATTGTCTACCTCCACAATGCCACTGTGAACTTTTCCAGTCTGAATTCCACAGACATCACAAAGTGTCCTCGACACTTCCAAACACTAATGATCTCAGGAATCCATCAGCTAGCTGGTGGATTAAGTGGTCATGTATATCTGATAGGCTAACAGAGGCAAGAATGGGAAAAGAAAAATCCTGACAGAAGTTGACTATTTAAAAACTTCTTTAAAGTTTTTAAAGGCGTGGGGCGAACAACTGGCTTTAGTCTGGCATGCCATTCACCTGTTTCTAAGTAGGGTTAACACTATAGGGAGTTATTTTAATTTTTTTGCATGCATAGTTGAGAGAAAAATAATTTCCCTTATCTTTCTAAACTTAGTGTCAGACAACTTGACAATCCTCCACCAACTCTTGGTAACTAGAATGTCAGTCCAGACTTCTCCTTTTTTGGTCTATCACAGGAGCAGTGTATACTTCCTAGAAGCTGGTGGGGAAATCTTATTTTTTTATTTCCTGAATCACAGGGAGATTTTCTCAAGATCTGTGCAGCTGTTTTTGGTCTAATCAAAATCCTGCTTCTGGCATCAAGGCTTGGGTTTCCCTAGAAATAGACCCTGAGTCTAGGATTGAGATGCGAATCAATTATGTGCAACTGTGATTGCAGGAGGTACCTCTAGAGGAGTAAGGTGCTGAGACCAGAAAGGGAAGGAGACCAACAGTGTGTTAGTAACAGCCTGCACCCGGGGTGAACAAGGCTCAATTCCATTGGGGACCTTTACGGGGCAGTGTAGAACACACTTCAGAGTTGTCCCTTGGAAGTGGTGAGAAGCTGGGATATTTATCTGTTAACTCTTACTCCTCTTTAGCTGAAGCCTGCTTTTTGAGGTACGAACTCACCAGCATTTCAGCCCTGTTTGGTGGGAGCAGAGAGAAAGCCCACAGACAAGGAGTTGGCAGCTGCCTGCAGCAGGTCACCATTACTGGGGCACCAATACCATTTGCTATAATGACCTTCCAGGAAGATAATTCACTCTTAATTTTCAATAACTTTATTTCATAAATAGGTTACGGCCCCTAACTTGACCTTACAAAGATAATTTGGGCGTATATTCTTAAGCAGAATTCCAATACTAAATTCATTAATTTATTAGCACTCTGTGTTTCTCATATTAAAGAAAATCATAGTTTTAATTAAGATTCTAAGTCTTTTTTTTTTTAAAATATATATTACCTGGAAATATTGCAAGTGGCTGGGTCTGACCAAGAAGTTAAAGAGCCACCTGATTGGCTCAATGATGACATTTAAGCTCATATCACCTCACGGTTGGAAATTGGGCTCCCAGAGACATTAGCTTTTCAAACTTACGAGTAATTGGAGCTGGCAAAAAAAAAAAAGAAAAAGTGAAAATGTTCAGTGCACTTGCATTGGGACTAAAAGTCAGGCTAGTTATCCCAATTATGAAATCTGGCCAGTGGGGAAAGCAATGGTCCTTCCGGTGTGTGTTTCTCTGGATTTTCTTCTACTCACATCCTTCTCAGCACTCACTACCTTTCTAGGGGATAGACTCAAGAATGCAGGTGTGAAGGCATTATAGCCAATCCTAGTTTTCTGTGTGAGGATATTCTCCAGCATTGACTGTTTGACAGTCCTTGTTGTTTTTAAAATTGTGACGATTTTCTTCAAATCTGGGCTTGCTCTGATATTATTAAGGCTGGCACCCCGATGTGTGTGCTGCATTGCCTTCTAAGGCTTGTCTCATTGCCAGCAGGTCTCAAATTTTAGTTTTCCATCCAAGATATAAGGGCAGAATGTTATTTATGGGCAATTACAAAAATCACCTTGCTCCGTTTGATTTATTGGAGAGATTTCAATCAAGGTTTAGAGCTCATCCCAAGCAGACAACTATGCTGATAGTATTTAATGATTTACTGAATGCTGCTAACTCCAGCTCTTTCTCTTTTTCAGTTTTAAGTTGCTGGATTTGAGGGAGTGTTTCAGAAGCACTCAAAGCTCTCGTAATATTTGGTAGATTCTGAATCATGCTGGAAGCCTCTTTTTTTTTCTTTCAGTTAATTAGGTTGTTTGTTATTTTTTTGCTAGTGTGCATAGATAGGAAGGGCTTGAAGTATCACCTGGGGGTCTCTAGCTCTTCCTGATTGTAGAATCTTCTGCCAAGATGCTGTGATGGTACTTTAACTGGAGGTGACAGGGACACTCAGGAAAACTGAGTTAATGATAAACTTACTGATTAATAACACAAAGTGAACTTACTTACATAGAGTGTATACACATGCATATGGGTTATGCGATATATTTTTCAGATACGCCAATATTATGTTTTGTTAAACCTTTTTCATAATTGAGATGTAATTTACAGAGTGAAATGCATGAATATTATATACATGGATCAATGATTGTATGTATCCTGATCAAGAGATAATTTTATCACCCCAGAAACTCCTTCCTGTTTCCAGCCAGCTCTCTTCGTCTTTAGAAAATCACACTTACGTTTTTATCACTATAGAACGGTTTTGCTCATTCTTGAATTTCACATAAAGGAAATCATGTAGAATGCACTTTTTGTGTTTGGCTTGTTTCACCCATTGTTATGTTTTGTTTTTGAGATTCAACTGTGTACTTGCATGTGTCAAGTGTGTTTCTTCTTATTCCTCAATAGTATTCAATTGTATGAATATACCACAATATATTTCTGAAATCTCCTCTTCGTGAATATTTGGGTTGTATCCAATTTTTGGTTAGTATGAATAAAGCTGCTACGAATAATTTTGTACGAGAGTTTTTTTTGTGGACATGTGTTTTTATTTCTCACATAAAAACTAGTATCAAGATTGCTGGGTTATAGGAAAGGCCATGTGTAAATTCACATTATTTCTGGCTTAGAAATGTATGCTTACAGTTGTGTGATTAAATGTAATGGATTTCTCCAGACCACTCCTAAACCTTAGAATGAACTGTTACCTATACCTGGTATCATAGAAATTTCTACCTGTAAATAGCATATTGATCAGCAACCCATAGTGATGTTATTTGCTTTACTGGCATGTGAGAGTTTAGTATAAAGGCCATTTTGAGGAGACTATTCAGTTTGTGATGTCTCTCAAATTCAATTACCATCTTGAACAAGAGAGAGGCCAGTGACATAAATTAATACTTAATTGTGTTGTCTTGATTGCATATTCAGGTCTTCCCTATGAAGAGGCCCTTCTTGAAACCAGGTCCTGCATAAGCTAACACAAATGGCTGCTGTGATCACCCACAAATAGTGCGTTGTAAAGGGTGCAAACTAGATACCTTCTGAATGACCAAAGACAATGCAAAGTCAGAAGTGCTATTGCAAGAGCAACTAAGAATAGAGTCAGGGCTACATTATAGACAATGATGACAAGATTCCAATAACTGTATAAATTACACATTTATTTAAGTTTTTTTTTGTTCTCTGTTTTGTTCTGCAGTGATTTATAAGAAGTTAAGTAAGTAAGCCTTCTAATGAAATGGTGGTGGGAGTCTTTGGAGAAACCATATTTTATTCTGGGAGCTAAACAGAAAGGAAACTAGGCATGGAAACAGCTGCGGGTACCTTAGGAATTTGTGGTTGGTTGGCTGGACTGGTGGCTCACGCCTGTAATCCCAGCACTTTGGGAGGCTGAGGTGGGCAGATCCCTTGAGCTCAGGAGTTCGAGACCAGCCTGGCCAACATGGTGAAACCTCATCTCTACTTAAAAAAATACAAAAATTAGGTGGGGTGGGGTGGTGTACACTTGAAATCCCAGCTACTCGGGAGGCTGAGGCAGGAGAATCACTTGAATCCAGGAGGCAGAGGTTGCAGTGAGCTGAGATCGCGACACTGCACTCCAGCCTGGGCAACAGAGCAAGACTCTGTCTCAAGAAAAGAAAAAAATGAATTTGTAGTTGGCAGACTGATGGTAGGATGCTGTCTTCAGTTCTTGGAGGCTCAGGCTAGGAACACTATTATAAAACTCTCATCCATTGCTGTGAACCAACCAACTGCTGCTCTTGTACTGGTCCAGTTAGTCTCTCACTGTATCTCTCACTGTTGTATCATTGTGTGACCTTGACAAGTCCACCTGACATTGAGTTTTGGCAGATTCCCCTGGGAAGTTTTGCTTGGTGCTAGAGTTTTCTGCTGTCATCCAGACAAAGGTGACGTAATTCCTTCGTTAAATGATTGAATTTCAGTCTGTACTCTTTTAGCCTGTGAATTTCCTACGTGAACATTGCCTAACTTGATGATGTAGGAGTTTTGTTGCCTGTCCTGAGCTCTTGTTGGCAATTCAGTGCGATTAAAATGTCTGGAGACCATCTTCAAGTAGAGCAGCCTTTGTTGTCCATTGTCATTGGATCATTGAGTGGACATCTGTATCTCCTGGCCCTCTCCACTTGAACTTTATATCATTTATGAAATACTGCCAGGCAGAGAATGCAATCTCATCAGGGAGATTTGGTGAGATTAATTAATGCCTTAGTTGTTTGGGAGCTAGAGGGCTGTAACTCTTCACTTGCAAAAGTGCCAGCCTATGGCATTTCCCAAATGTAGGTTACTAAAGGACAAGTCCTTATGTTTTGAAAAAGTATTAGATGTCCAGACTTCCTCCCTCCTTTGGTGGGAATTGCAGTTTTTAAAATTCGACATTGGATTCTAAGTTTCTCCAACACTTTTTTATTTGTAAGCAGGAATCCAACTCAATTTATTTGCTTGATCTTTTGTCACCATATGTCCTCAGTCACCCGGTGAGAATGGAAGCAGCAGGCAATTTAATTTGCTCACAGTATAATCTTGGGTCCCCTTGAGTAAGAGCTTTTAGCAGCTCTGCTCCCTAATTGTGGAATTTACTACCGATTTCTAGTCGCAGTACCCTGCCTGTCCCTGCTTAAATAAACTAAAGCTTACTGCATTAGCTGGTGTTTGAAACTCTTGGGTAGGGGGTGGGGGCAGTGGGCAAAGGGGTCTGAAAGGTGCGGAGAAATGTTTATTGTTGAGTGCCCAGGTTTCCCCCTGGAAAGAAGGATACACAAATTCACACTCATATATTTAAGGTTTTTGTTTCAGGAGTCTGCATAAGGAAAATAAGTGTAATAAAATAAAATTAAAGAAAACATTGGAGGAGAAGCATGGAGAAGGGCAAGAGGAAAAAAATAGAGGGAAAAGCCAAGAGCTTGGAGGAGCAGAGGAAGAAATGAATCAACCTATTCTCTCAACTCCTTTCCTCTTACTTCTCTGTAACTGCAGTTAATTTAGTGGCTTTCTTAATTCAGTGACATCCACATATATCAGAGCAGTTCTTTTTGCTGAAATATATATTTGCCTTGAGTTGGACTGTATGAAACATTAACCACAAATTTTGAAACTGACATGCGCGATGTTTCTGTTCTTGCTTTGCTGGGAGCCTTTGTCTGGGGAATCAAGGCCCCAGGGAAGGACCGGAACCCCTGCAAACCCCCTGCCCGTCTCCCTAGCTGCTGCATCTATACCCCAGAGAGCAGCAGTTGGAAGCATGGGTTAATTTTCTGGAACCGTTGCACCCGGAGTCTCTGGGATGCACACTCTGATCCAACATTTTTCTTTGTTACTTGCTCATTTCATTTATTAACTGTAAGACAGAGAGAGAACATTTATAAGAATACTAGTAAAAGCTAAGTGGTAGAAAAGGTGAACAGATTTATGAATGTGATTTCACTATAGGCTTCCCAGAGGAGTTGGAAATCCTTTCCCATTTCTATACAATGGGGCTGGAAGTAGATGTCATACCATAGGGTGCAAAAAATGTGAATCTCAGGGCTTTCAATGACCTGCATTAGGGGCATAAAATGACATGATGAAAAAAGATTTCAGCTTTCAAGCAGGTAGAAGGAAATGGTTGATGGTACTTATACACACACACACACACACACACACACACACACACACACACACACAGAATCTTTACATCAATAAGTTAACACCTGGCGTCTTTTTCACAGTGAGAAGATTCCAGAGGCCAAGCAGATACCTGGGGTTCTGTGACTTTCTACTCAGCCTCTTGAGGAATCTGAGTATTTATAAAGCTTTAGGGATTAAGGGCAGCATCTCTCTTCACAGCTCAGTTTAGAGCCCTCTTACATCAGGAGCCCCTGTTTCAATGTGTGAAGAAAATCTCCACCTTGCACAGAAAGCTGCAACATATCCATGGTGAAGGAGTTTCCTCATTTATAATTAAGTTCAGGAAGCAGACTAGTGTGTTCTTTCTCAGATAGAGGAATGGCCTTCATGCGGATAGGATAGTCACAGGAGTATGAGGCATGGGATAATTTAAGTCAGCATCAGGAGAAGCCAAGAAATGAATCAAAGTCAGGCAGAATCAGGGAGGTTGAGAGAACGGATCCATCCGTGGGACTATTGTCTAGGGTGGAGGTGGAACTTGAATAGGTCAATTAAAATGGCAAACTTGAGGAGGATAGATAAGGTGACCTGCAATTTTGCTCCCTGATACCATCTCCAAGTGTTGACAAGAGTCTAGCAAGTGACTGATGCTTGATAAATATTGATTAATTGAATAAATGAAAAAGTAAATGAAAGAGACAACTATAGGAACTGGGTTGCAGGGAGCTGAGATCGTGCCACTGCACTCCAGCCTGGGCAACAACAATGAAACTGTATCTGAAAAAAAAAAAAAATAGGGATCAAAACCTTAATAAGCAGATGCCCTTTTCATTGTTCTTGCTCATATCCAGATAAGAGCTAAGCCAGTTTTTTTCCTGACTCCTCCACCCCACCTCACACATAAACAGAAATAATTATAAATTATACTGCAGGCTAGTCAATAGGAAGTCTTCCAAGCCCAGGCTTTAATTCATCTTGGTTGATAGTTCATTTCACACAGCCCCACCAGACAGGAATAACTTACTTTAATTGGCCATCATTTGTGAACCCGTGCATGGTCTACTTTAGAAATGACACCGCCACTTTATTGTAACTGTATTTCTCTGACTCATGGTTATCTAACTGAAGGGAGTAGATCAATTTTTCATAAATCATAAAAGTAGGTTGAAAAACAAAATGGATTTCTTTCCCCAGTCCTTTATAGCTTTCCCACACAATGCCAAAAAGAAGGCTATCCAATTCCGTGACCATCCAGCTATACTTGGAATCCCCCCAAAGAAGATGGCCTTAGAAGGAAAGAGCCAACAGTGGCCACGATATGATGAAAAAGAAAAAAACAGGCCATTCTCCAAGCTTCTTTGACCTGTTGTTAACTGGTCTGAGACAGTGAAGATGCCTGTTACCCCAGTGAAAGCAATTACTTTGTTCCCATAGATTCCTTGTTCCTCAGTAGAGACATCACTTAGTGCTCCCAGGGACTAGGATAATGACCTATGTAATGGTTTTAGGAATCCTAACCTTTCAAGGTCAGAGAGGCAGCAAAGATATGCCCAGAGCATGGACAGATGAAGATGGGCAGTAAGTCCCTATGCTTCCTTTGGAGACCTCTGTCATCACGTTGCTGTGTGGACCAAAGACCCTGACGAAAACCTCAGTGTCATTTTCTCCCTTTTTAGCTAAGACCCTTTTTAAGAAGGGGTTGGAAGGGCACCCACTCTGTTGTCAAGAATTGGCATCTTAGCTAAGACGGGCTCACAGTGGGTGGATTAATCTAAATAGGGGCAGAGGAATCATGTCAGTTCCACCCACGATCACTCCGCATGTCCCCTTTTCTCCCTTAACTGCCTGAGGTCTCTATACAAATAGCTCTCTGACACCTGCTCAGAGACGCACGCCTTCTCCCTGTGGAAGGCAGCCACTTTTGGTTCCACCGAAGCATTTTAGTCACATGCATCTAGATTATAGAATAGGTCACTTGCATAATTAATAAAGTTTTTTTTTTTTAAACTAGAGAACATGATTTTTGAGAAATAGGGGCATAACTATCAATATATGTAGGCATGTGTGTGGCTATGCATATTTGTAAATATGGTTTCGATCCTATCCAGAATCTACATTATAAAGGTAAAAGCTTAAACAATGCCCAAGACTGTGAAATTTCTATTAACATGCATAGTTTGGAAGAGTCCACGTTCATGCAAGTGTTGTGTGTGTGTACAAAAAGGTTATCAGTGTACAAACAGCTAGAAACTTTTTAAGCCAGGGGTTTAGACTTGAAATACATTTCCTTAGATTATAAAAGGGAGATTTCCTGGCTTTCTACATCCAAAAATGAATAAGCCTATGAGACTATTACAGATCTACCAAAAAAATTTTTAAATTAATAATGTTGACTCACCTTTTCTTTGTAACTTCATAAAGTATATTTGGAAACATCGATTTACTTCTTGGAGGTCCTTGAATTCCTCTTTCCTTTCTTGCCATGTTTCTGAGTAGTTGAACATTCCTTACTCTCTCCCTAGTAAAAACAAGGTTCTCTCCAACTTAGCTCCTCATACAGCTGTTAGGTAATAAATGAAAGAAAAGCCACCATCGAAGTCTAAGGGAGGTGTTAAAGTTTAGTGGGCACCTTTTCATGTGTTTGCATAAAACATACTCATATGTATGTGCAATTTTGTGTATGTGGATACAGAATTACACATGTATGTATTGAGGGATTAAATAGGTGTATATCAGACGTGTAGCTGTGATCTGTAAATGTTCAAGAATAACCATTCTTAGGTAAACTGGTATATTTTGATATGAAATACTTTATTGAGCAAATTTTTCTTAAGCATTATTGACTTGGAAATATTTTTATGCAATCTATTTCAACTACCTATTTCAAATTTATTTACTTTTTCTTTTTTTGCTTTCTTCTTAATAAATGGTGCAATTTAATATTGGATAACAGATTCATGGAAACCTATAGGGGTGTAGGGGTGTGGAGCTTCTTAATTCTAATTTTGTAAAGAGTTGTTTTGGATGTTTGCCAGAGTCTCCTGGTTCTAGAACTGCTAGTTTTATATTCGGAATCCTTTATTTAGTGAGCTTTCTTGTTAACTCATCTCTGGCTACTGCCTGTAAATAAAGTGAGTTTAGGTCCATTTTGCTGTGTCTATCCTCCAGTGTGTCAATTTAGTTTTCAAATGTTGCCAATAGATATACACAATAGAAAGACACCATTACCTAACTAAGAATGCTGGAGACATCTCTGAACATTTATGGAGATGAAGATGTCTGGAAAGTTTATTGCCTTTAATTTGCACAGCTTTCCACAACCCACCCTCTTCCCCCACCTACCATCTGTAGGTGTTAGAAGATCTTTAAGGGAGCTTGACATTTAGCTTTGAAATGAATATACTTTTTTGGTTCTTAACAACCAGGGTGAGTTTTCATAGGTAATTTAGCAAATGTCAAACTTTTCTAATAATGTAGATTTGATTTATATAGCCAAGCTTGTTGTTCTCATTACCCAGACATCTCAGAAGTTGGGTGGCTTTCAAACCAAGGCAGCCCCCATCACCATTCACACTCACACGTACCCCACTCACTTTTCCTCTTCACATTTCTGTTTCTCTCTCACCTACTCTGCATTCTCTCTACTTCCACAAGTTAAAATATCAGTGGATACAAATACCAGCTGTTTCTTTTTCTTTCTGCTTTCTCCTTATCACACAGTCACTTCTGTAATAACACATTTTCCTATCTTTCAATGATTAAAGTGGGCCATTAAGTTTGTAACCAGGCAATCAGGAAATATTTGTTAAATGCCCTTTGCATGCAAGGTCCCCACAGTGTACCATTCCTGAAGGGCTTACCTAGCATCAATTTCCTTTTTTTTTTTTCTTCCTGAAAACAGCATCCTGACATATGCTGGTGATCCTTCTTTTTTCTTGGTGCATACCATTTGGTTCACGTCAAAGTCCTCCCACAGTGAAACTGACTCTACTTTCACTTCCTCATCATGTGACTTAGCCTATCAAATTGGAGCCTAGCCTCCCCTGGCCTCAGTGATGATTGGTTAAAAATAGGCAGGTGACCTGATGAGGACCAACCAGAGATTAGAATGACCATGAATAAAGACATCTTTTCCCACTGGAGTTGTTGAAAAATGAGTTGTAGACCTGGAACTGTGTGTCCATCTATGGGGACAGCCTGCCTGAGAATGAAGCCACCTCATAGAGAAGCAGAATCAAGAAGTGGAGAAGGGCATGCTTTGATCCCCTAGAGCCACCACTCTTAAAGGTAGAATCTTCCTCTTGGTCTTTTCTTAATTTTTCTTAAGCCAATTTGAGTTGAGTTTTTTTTGTTTGTTTGTTTGTTTTTGTTTTTGTTTTTTTGGCATTTGCAACTGAATGAGACATGTTCCTCTTCCACAAGAGCTAGCGTGTGGAATAATAATCAGGTTGTGTTTGATATTGGGGGCAGTAGAGACACACGTTGGGTGGGAGCTATTCCTATGAGTAAGGCAGTCTGAAGGTTTCACATCATCAAGGATGTGGAATTCCAGCCAAGCCTTGGAGGTTGAAGATGATTTGGCGAGCCAGAGAGGGTCCTCACATGAATATCTGTGCCTCCTTCCACTCTATCTTCTGGATGCATTTGATTTCCTTTGGGTGTCTTCTCTTTGTTTACCCATTCTTGCATTTTTTTTCTTGGGATTCTGTCCTCGGATGACTTTCTATCCTGCTCTGGAGCTGTTGGTTCAATCCACGCCATAGTTTTTGATTAACACTTCTGTATGCAAATAATTCTGAAATCCATCTTTCCTACCAAGACAAGTGTAGACAACATTTCTAACTGGTAACACTCTTCACCTTTATGTCTCAGAGGCCTCTCACATTTAATATACTAAGCTAAACTCATTACTTTCCTCAGTACTGCTTTTTTTGATTTGTTTTTTGAGACAAAGTCTTGCTTTGTCACCCAGGCTGGACCCCAGTGGTGTGAACCCAGCCTATTGCAACCTCTGCCTCCAGGGCTCAAGCAATTCTCCTGCCTCAGCCTCCTGAGTAGCTGGGATTACAGACCCAGCTAATTTTTGTATTTTTAGTAGAGACAGGGTTTCACCATGTTGATCAGTCTGGTCTTGAACCCCTGACCTTAAGTGATTCACCCGCCTTGGCCTCCCAAAGTGCTGGGATAACAGGCATGTGCCACCACGCTCAGCCCCCAGTCCTATGTCTTACCTCCCTTCCAGGTTTGGGGCGTACTTTTGACTGAAGACACTCTGATACTGCATTGTCCACCTCAAGGAATAAACCCTGGGTTCATTCCAGATTCCCCCCTTTTTAAATTTGAAATTATTAAATTTGGATTATTCTACTCTCTCAATATCTTAGACATCTATACCCTCTTCTCCATTCCTCTTTCATTAGTTTTGTCATTTTTTAGCAGATTTTTGCAAGGGTTTCTTAGCTGATTTACCTTACAACCTTTACCTTCCTGCTACCATATGTATATGTGTGTCTGTGTATGTATGTGTGTATATTTATACTTTTAAATCTATTTTTTCTCATGTCACACCCATATCTTGGGTTCCCTTTTGCCTAAACAAGATTAAACTCCTTAGCATGATGTATAACACTGTTAAATGATCTCCCTCCTGAATTTTGTTTCTTGCATTACCATTTACAAATCACCAATGTCCTCCCAGCCATAACAGGCTAATTATAATTTTTCAAACACACTGTGTTTTGTGTGCAACCACTGAATTAACAAATGCTGTCTGTAGGCTTAGACGGGCAGAGAGACTAGGCACCAATAATATTTAGGTAAATCAAGGATACAAAAAGAAGTAAAACTGACTAGCATTCAAGGCAGAGAGATGAACCACTTTCTCCAAGGTGGATGGAGATGCAATCTTCCTGGCTACAAGATCCTCAACAAGGGGTTGCACAGTAGAAGATCATGTATGAATAAATGGGGATCATAGCAGGTCTTCTGGAGGTCTAACAACCTTTGCCAAGACCAGCCTTCCCTATAGGACACTGAGGAAGTTATCCCTCTAAGTTTGGATGTAAACATGTCAGGAATTACCTCCTCTGGGCCAAGTGCCCCACATAAATCTTGGAGTTAAGCAAGGCAAATTGCAGAATAACAGGCATGAATCCAGACCTCCTGTATTACTCTTTTAAACCCTAGGTTAATGCTGGTTGGCTCAAAATCATTTCAGAACTTGGGTTTATCATTTAGTCATCCTTGGGGTCCTGCTAACCAGATCCTTAGGCCAGCTACAGGAACCATGCTGCAAGATGCAAGGGTCCCATCTGTGGGTCTCTGCATGGCCCCTTGTCTGATCTGGCTTTTCTTTTTCCTTCTCTACCTGGTGAACTGCTGTTTATCTCTCAAAACTCAGCATGGATGTCACAACCTTTGTAAAAATGTCTCTTCCCTTTCGTTGCTGTACTTCCCCTGTTTTATACCCTCATTGTCCTGTGTACACCCCCTCTTGCATGACACACTAATATTTCTGTGATTGCCTTTTGCCTGTGTTATATTTATCCTGGCATCCCAAGGACATGGATGATGTCTGCCACTTAGCAGGTGCTCACACATGGTTTTCAAATAAATGAATGAAATAAGGGATGGAAGAAACAAAGGTAACAGACACAGGCAGCCAGATATTCACAGCTTGCTTATAAGAGCTCATTAGGGAAGTTGTAGAAGTGAATTTGTTGGTGAAAATATACAGTTTAAATGTGAAGTATCCATATATGACAGTGATTCACAGGGCTGATGTTGGAAATGAGCTAGGTGCATCAGTCAGTGTCTGTTAACTGCTGTAACAGACCCTGAAATCGAATGTCTTAGCCTCAAAGAAGTTTGATTCTTGCTCATGCAAAATGTAATGAGGATATTCTTGGGTGAATGGTTCTGCTGCAAGCAGTGAATCAGGGACTAAGCTATTTCTCTCTTGTGACTGTACCATCTTGGAAGTTCAAGGCTGCCTTGGTACCAGCCAGCTGGTTATAGGGATGGCAAAGAGGGCATGAAAGTTCACTTAGGTTCAAGGGGGCTAAAAAATGTAGTAGAAAGAAAATGAGGTGTTCTCATGACCACTGTCCCTTCTGCACTGGTGAATAGAAAGAAAAAGAAAAGAGAAAAAGAATGTGTATTTATAGCAAATAGCTCATTGGGAAATAATATTTGCAGCTCTATTTTATCTATCTTAAAAGCATATTTTAAAAAGACCTGTAAAATCATAAAAGTCATGTGGCATTATTTTTCAACTTTGTAAATGGTTGCTTTGTACTCATTCAATTAGACAGGATAGTTTAACAGTAGTGATTCTATCATCATCATTAGCACATCTTCATTGAAGGCCTCATATGATATACAGGTCACTGTACCAGGTAATAGAGTTTCAAGGAGGCATAAAGCCTTGAGGATTTTATAATCAAGTTGGGAAGTCAGAGTAACTATATTCATAAAGTAAATCATAATGCAAGGCTGCATGTGCTTAGTGCTAAATGAGTGGCAGGGATATTATGGAGAAATGGGTATCCCTGAGATTGATGTAATGTACTCTAACAAACATGAGTATTGCCTGCATCAGAGAATCATAGACGATAAAAACCAAGAAGTCCTTTAGGGAGGTAGGCTACCTCCTTCATTTTACAAGTGAGTATGGCAGCTTATTTCTAAAAATTTCGCCTCCCCTCCTCATCTTACGTAGGACCTTCTCCTGAGCCTGAGCTGCCCTGTGACTTCCTCCTTACCCAGAGAATGTGGTAGAAGTAATGTTGCACCAGTTCCAGGTTTAAGAGACCGAGACCTGGCAGTCTCTTAGAATTCACACTCTGGTGGACAGGTGTGGTGGCTCACACATGTGATCCCAGCACTTTAGGAGACCAAGGCAGGAGATTTACTTGAGGCCAGGAGTTCAAACCAGCCTGGTCAACTGCAAAATCGCATCTCTGCAAAAACTTTAAAAAGTGAGCGAGGTGTGGTGGCATGGTGATAGATGCCTGTAGTCCCAGCTGCAGATTATGATCGTGCCACTGCACTCCAGCCTGGGTGACAGAGGAAGATTCTATCTTAAAAAAAAAAAAAAGAGAAAAAAAGTATTTACACTCTGGGGGAAGCTAGCATCATGTAAGAGATCCAGTGCCTCTGAGATGACCATGCTTTAAGAAAGCCCAAGCTTGTCACACAGACAGACTTTATAGAGAGTGGGATTCCTAGCCAGTTGTTAGCCATTCCAGTTCAGATGCCAGGCATGACAGAGAAGTAGCAATCTCCGATGTGCAGCTGAGGGAATCATTCTTATGACCCTGGCTACCACCTCCACCTGACTCCAGGCACATGAGAGATGCCAAGTGAAAACTTCCCAGCTGAGTCCAGACAACTCACAGAACCGTAGTTGCTTTAAGCCACTGAGTTTTGGAGCGGTGTGTTACACAGCAGTGGATAACAAGAACAATGAGGATACTGGGACTACAGAGGCTAAGTGAGTTCCCCTAGCGCATACACTATTTTATGCAGAGCCAGGAAGAGAGCCACATTCTGTGATTCCTAATCCAGTGTACTTGAGGCCAGGGCTTCTCAACTGTTAGTGGGCACCAGGAGCACCTGGGGAAGTTGCTGAGCACTCAGCTTCCCGGGCTCCACTCTCAGATATTCTGATTCAATAGATTGGAGGTGGAGGTCTGAGAATTTATATCTCTAATAAGCTCCAAGGTGATATTGATGCTGTCAATCTGTTGATTTTGTGTAGCACTGCCTTACACTACGCCTGAGCTAATCTCCCAGCACTGTTTAGGCAAACATTGGCATCTTCTGGCTTATTATTGTGCTTCTTGACAATTACCTGTTTGCTGCATTTGCAGGTAAGTAATTGAAAAGCACAAAATGACAGGTCTTGTTTAGGATGTGCCCAGTTGCAGCTGAGCCCAATGTTAACTCTTCCAGCTGCAGGCTGAAGAAACCCATATGGTCTGTGAGCTAGACACCCTTATCGGAGTTCTCCTGTCTGTAGGTGTGATAGTGCGTGTTTCATAACCTTGTTACCAGAAGCAATTAGGGCCATCATCCAGATTTTCAGATCCATTTCCCATAGAGATGCACGTTAGGAATCTCCCACAGTGAATTTAATTAGCAGGAAAGGTGGCTCAGCCAGTGACCTGCAGTGCAGATAACAGTCATGGTTGCCCAGTGATAGTGGCTCCCTTTTCTTAAAAAATGACAGGTTTCCTAAAAGATGATGATGAATCCCAGCCAGACTTCAGGTGGGAATCTCTGTGCAGCCTGATTTTATGTAATCAAGCAACTCACACATCTTCCTTCTATTCAATTTAAAGAACTCACCTAGGCAGAGATGCCGGTGAGAAAGGATAATGGATTGCAAATGATGGCATTAGGCATTTCCCCAGTGTACCTGGGCTTAGTTTGGCCACTGGTGTATTTCTGCAGATGTTCTGCATGTGATACAGTAATCATATTTACTTCTGGAATTGTTATTGAAGGTTATCTAATGAGTAATGTAGGATATCTAATATCCCACATTAATGTCAGGGAAGCTATGAATTTGCTTTAGTTTATCTCTGCATAAAAAGCCACAGGATTAGTCTGCTTGCATTGTGTGCTGGAGTTTAAAGATGACCTTGTTAAGCATTAATGAAAGTCGTAGGCAAGCATTTGTCAAGCATCAGTGGGTGTATAGACCCCTCCTCTGCATAATGTTCCTGCTGTCCATTACAACAACTATTAGATATAATGTGAGGAATTGATCGAATATGCTCCTTATAATATGATCCTATATGAGGATTAATGAATATATTAAGTACCAGATGGTATAATTTGGCATTGACTAAAGTTATTGGTAAACCGAGAAGTTTTCATGTCCCTAGTGTTTCTGGTTTGGACTAATTGATGGATGTTCAAAATTTAACCAGAGCTTTTACATTAATGGGGCCCCGTGGCTTAGGGCAGGTGATCATGGCAATGTATAACCTGGACTTCTGAGGATTTAGTTATGAAAGTGGGGAGCTCTTAGATCAGTTAGTGAACGCCTCATATTTTCAGTTGTGATACCAATTCATACTACCCCAAGGAGCAATATTTGAAGAAGCTCATCCCCTTAGTTTTTCATCATTTTCAAGGTGAAGCAGTATTATTTTTAAAAGTCTCAGTGAATCTCACCATTAAAAATCACAGCTATTTGTTTATTGACATTTATTTGATCACTACTGAAAAGACCTTTCTTTCTGGTGTTTATACAGCATTTGCTTCTCTTTCTCTTTTTCCAGTCTATGAATGTTAACCAATTTTTCATTGATATTTTTGCCTTTCTTTTTTATTGATTGGAAAGAGGCTCTATATGCAAAAGATTGCCAAGCCTGTGTCCTTGAGTGACATCAGTAGCACAAGTATTGAGAGTACTCAGGGGTATCAGAAGCCATGTGGCCAGGCAAGTTGGTTATATAAAGGGGTTTGGGGAGCATAGGTAGATTTCTGTGAACCCCATATAAGTGTTTGCATGGGGGGTAGAAAATGAAAAATATTTGCCAGAGTAGGACTAGCAAGCAGCTCTCTAAATAAGTTGATGTTTTTGGTAATGTATTGCTTTAATTTACATTCACTTTACAGTCTGTGCACATGAGAATTATTTGGAAGAAGTTTAATTTTTCTAGCTGCTGAATGCAGTAAGTTTGCTAGCAACAGAGCAGAAAGAGCCGGGCTGTTTGCTAATGCACTTGGGCTGTACTGTAGCTACGCAAGGCAGGGTTAGTGGTGGTGGAGTCAACAAACGTGCCGTTCTCTGGCTTTGAGGGTTATTTGTTTTACTGAGCCAATATGTTTTTTCTAGTTAACATTTTTCTATAGTGTTCCGTTTTTGCCTATGTTTGAAAGGCTTGTAAATACAGCTTGAAAGTGCTGGGGAAGGAAAAGGTATTGCCAACTTCATCTTGGATTAAATTCACTCTATCTCCTTCTTTCCCCATGAAACCCAGACATGCTGAGCTTGCATGTCTTTTGAGATATGGCAGAACTGAACTTAAAACCTGGGCTTTTTCAGGTATGAGGGCCCTTATGTTTAGTAGGCCCCAAATAACTCTTTAAAATGGCCAGAAAATCTAATTTCTTCTTATTATGACGTACCCCAATTTTGTCACAAGTTTTATATTTGGAGTCACATAAATATTCTAGTCATTTTAATCAGTGAAAAAACTATATTTGGTTGAGAGTTTAGTTGGTTACTACTGGGAAATTTGATTTATCTGTTTTAAGCAACCATCTGGAGTAAGTTTATTCATATTACGTGTCATGCATATATTTATGCTGTAAGATCAAAATCCTTAAATTGCATCCTTTTGAAATTTTATATATTATATAATGACAATTGCCAATACCACAACGATGTGATTACATGGCTTTCATAAATGGAAACATTGTACAACAAAAAGATTGCAATGTATAATGAACAAGTTCATTTGCTCAAATATAAATGTGTGGTGAATAATGAAATGCATGCACAATGAGCTGAGATGAATCTTCTGTCATTAGAAATACAATTAAAGTGTATTGAAATTTCCAAAGTCTAACAAAAGTAAATAGATATATTGTTATGCAGCCAAAACCAGATTCAATTCATTTGTAAAAGTTTTCCTTAATTATGCCATAAACATATCAAGCAACTTATACTTAATAAGGACTATGCAAAAATATTGATAATGTGTATGTGTGCACATGTGTACTTTTTTCAATCAAGGGAGTAGTGTTTATCTGGATCTGCTCTGTGTATAATTTAAAGTCTTCTCAGGTAGCTTTTAGTCTCCTGCTATTGTCACTTGACCTCACACCCTCATATCTTTCTGAGAGCACCATTGCCTTCCCTTATGCCGTACTCTCTTCCTAGCAAAATCATTTCACAAGATCTGCAGAACACAGTCATGCAAAAGGATGACCTAATGGAATGCCAAGTTGGCAGGCACATAGCGTAGATCCCTCCCGACATTGTACTCACACCTGCACGAATTGGAATACCAAGACTGCCACTTACTATTTGGCCATAAGTACTTAACCTCCCTGAGTTTCATTTTATGAAACAGAATATCCATAACACCCTCCTATGGTTTTGGTGAGGATTAAATGGTGTATTTTATGTAATGCTTTTGACAGAGCATGTTGTTGATGAGTTAATAATATAATTTCCTTTCCTCTGCTCTAATGTTAGCTCCTTTCTTTTGTGAATGGCAGTGTTGTCTTCCTGGCCAAGGTATTCATCTTCTCATGTCCCTTTCCCTGGTATCAGAGAGGATGTTCTGGCTGCAAGTAACATACATCAAACAGCAGACTAAACAGCGCTGATACCACATAGCAAACAGCCTAGAGAGAAGTGGTTTTAGAGATGCAACAGTGACTCAATGGTGTCATCAAGGATCCTTCTCTTTGCTCTCCATGTTCAACATATTGAATTCTTAAGCTTTTCTTGTGGTTGCAAAATGGCTGCTATTGTTTAAAGCATCATATGTAGCTATGACGACATCCAGCTGAAGAACAGTGTTTCTTTCTTGCATGTGTTCTCAAGAGCATCTGCATCATCACAAAAGCATGTAAAGTACTTACTTTAATCCATTCTTAGGTAGATATTATGTTGTATGTAGCTGAAACATCTTACCTGATCCATTTCCAGAGGGGCAGGTGCCAAATATTTACATTTGTCCATTTATTCTACATATATTTATTGAAAACCTACTATGAGCAGGCATCGGGCTAGGTGCTGGAGGTTTAATGGGGAACAGGGAAAAAGACAGTTTCTGTCTTCAGGGAGCTGATGGTCTAGTGGCGGAGGCAGCTATGCACAGACCACTTTACTCAATGTGGTTTAATTGAGTTATTTCTGTCATAGTTCTATAGTGTGCTAAAGGTGAGCCTGGGGCATCTAGCTCTGTGTGGAAGGGGGGTTATCAGGAAGTTTCAGTCATGGTGGCTGTAGGAGTTGCAAAGTTAGTGAAGCAAGAAGAGAGCAGAAGGTCATTCTATGTTATGAGATACTAATAAATGCCACCATTGGCATTGTACTACATGCTTTACATATATCATTTGTAATCTTTACAGCAGCCAGGGAAGGAGGGTGGCCTTGCAAGGTCCTTTCCCCCATTTCACAGATCAGGTATCTGAGGCATGGGAGGTTAAGTGCTCTTTCCAAAGTCACATAGGGGAGGAGTTGGTATGGGAATTCAGACCAGTTTGATGTGGAATGTATGGTTTTTTAGCGAATTGTCTTGCATTCTCATTGCCCAAGGGAGCCTCCTAAATTTGAGAATTGGGGATCAAGAAGGAGACATGGGAGACACATCACCAGGCTGGATCGAGAGGTGCTATCTTCCTCCTCAGTGTTCTTTTCACTATGGCTTTCTGTGGAAACAGTGATTCTGCAAGCCAGTAGTCTATACCTCCCTCACCAGTGATGCCATCCCTCAGAGCTAAGCCTGAGAAGAGTGCTAAAGAGACAATGGAGATCTTGCAAATTTTATATGAAGAGTCCAAGAAACACCCCTCTTAGTTTAGAACTGTGTGATTATTTGATTAGTGTATAAACCAGTTCAGAATCTCATGTACTAGAAAGCCTTACTATATTTAAGCCTTGGTTTATCTCAGTGATATTCCATTGTGTACTTATATATTTTTGATTGTGTATCATTAGTTTCCTCCTTTAGCAAATAAAATATAGGTTTTTGATTCAGATCTTCTAATCCTGGTGCCACAACTTGCTGTTTTTGAAATTCTAAGTTTTTAAAACTTTCCCAAAGTCTCAGTTTCCATTATTTATTAAAATGGTTGCAATGGTTTGAATGTGTCTCCAAATATGTATATATTGGAAGCTTGGTTCCCAATGCAGAAGTATTGGGAAGGGGTCCTTGGAGAAGGGTTTCAGTCCTGAGGGCTCCACCCTCATTAGTGTGTTACTCCCAGGTATTGTGAGAGTGAGTTCCTTATAAAAAGACAAATTCAGCCCCCCCCCTCTCTCTCTCTCTCTCTCTCTCACCCCCCTCCCTCCCTCCCCCTCCCTCCACTATGTGAGGGCACAGCAACAAGGCATCATGTTGGACACAGAGAGAAGCCCTTACCAGTCATTGACTCTGTTAGTGCCTTGATCTTGGACTTCCCAATCTCTAGAACCATGAGCCAAATAAATTTGTTTATTATAAATTATCCAATCTGTGGTGTTCTGTTATAAAAGCACAAAACAAAGACAAGGGTCTATTGAGAACATACTCTCGGTGTTATTCATAGAGTCAATGAGCTAATTTCTATGATGTGTCTGGCATATCCATTCGCCTCTCCCCCTTCTTTACATCTTTAAGTCACCTGCAGATTTTAACCCGGGAGACCAGACATTTCCAGGTCTGTTGGTTTAGCTAGCAGTGCAAGCTACACATCAAAATGACCAGGGAGATTTTTCAAAAAAGAACATTAATGCCCAGGACTCACTCCAGACAGATTAAATAAGAATTTTGGAAGTACACTAGTGTTTTTGTAATTATTCCCAGGTAACTGTAACGTGCAGCATGGACCAAGATCCACCAAGCTAGACTATTGCTTCTCAAACTTTAACGAGCATACAAATATCCTGGGCTTCTGGTAAAAAACTCAGGTTTTGCTTCAGTAGATCTGGGGCAAAGCCTGAGATTGTAGTTCTAACAAGTTCCAGGTGATGCTGTTGTTGTTGGACCATGGACCAGACACTGAGTCCAAAAAGCACTAGGAAGTAAGACCACTCTTAGGGATAGGAATATGTTTTGCCTCAAGGCTGGGGCAATTAAGTAATTTTCCCAATCCCTGATGGCTCTCACTTTTCTGGAATAAAAGCTTAGGCAAGTGGACTGCATTGAAATGGACCACATATTTTTCCTTGTCTATTTTCTCATATCACAAAGCCACAGCAGAGAGGCATGGGGTCATAGAGAGAGACTTTAGAATTCCAGGCATGGAAGATCCTTAATTATTGTTGGATGAGCTGAGATTCCTGCTGGATGGTGGAAGATGCTGAAGTGCTATAGGAGGCTCAGATGCCATAGGATGTTACAGTTTATGTCTTGAAGACACTGTCAACCTTCAGTGGAGCTCAACAACAGAGGGACCACTTAGGTATCTGAAGACAGTGAGTCTCAAATTTAATATGTATAGGCTGGGGGTGGAGTGTCGGGGGGGTGGCTTATTTCAACAGATCCCTACCCCTGAGTTTCTGATCAGTAGGTTTAGGTGGGATCCCCAAAGTTTACCTTCTAGCCAGCTTACAGATGCTGCTGCTGGTCTCAGTGATACCCTGGGAAGAATCCTTTCTAAAAGCCAGCAAGGGGCTGGGCACGGTGGCTCACGCCTGTAATCCCAGCACTTTGGGAGGCAGAGGCGAATGGTCCTGGCCAACACGGTGAAACCCTGTGTCTACTAAAAATACAAAAATTAGCTGGATGTGATGGCACGTGCCTATAATGCTAGCTATTCAGGAGGCTGAGGTACGAGAATTGCTTGAACCCAGAAGACAAAAGTTGCAGTGAGCAGAGATGGCGCCATTGCACTCCATCCTGGCAACAGAGCGAGACTCCGTCGAAAAACAAAAACAAAAGAAAAAACAAACAAAAAACAAAAAAAAATAGGGAACATTTGACTTGGAGCTTCCCTGTAGACTCTATAGACTGCTTCAAAGCAAAGACTCTTATAAGTCGTTTCTCTTCTGGGAAAAGGTACAAGGTGAACCAACCATGGGGAGGGGGATGGTTTCTTCCCCCTTCAGCCTCAGAAGTGAAATGGAGAGCAGAACTGTGGGTGGTACTGCACGGTATTGGGGTACAGGTGGGAGTCATGAAAGGGGCTTCCTGAACATCCTCAGCTCTTTGAACCTGATTTCCAGGCAGCAATGGTGCTGCCCTCTCTTGCCGGGTGGCTGATTAGACTACACTTAGGTACAACTGTGGAGCCCTCTTGCCTCCCCAAAGACCCTTTTCTAGGAAGGTGGGTATATGAAGGAGCAGCATCTTTCCCTAGAATTTCCAAAGAGGCTCTGTGGCTGCTGTGATGTGAACATCTGCAGAAGCACAACTTTATCTTTTCAGTAACTGAATTCAGCTTGTGCATCAGCCCTGCATTAAAGACAACTCAGTCCATTCTGATTTAAAATAAAACCTCTCTGTGGTAAACATTCAGATAATTCCAGCTTCCAAGCATTCCTTTCTGAGTTCAAGGCCATTCTACCTCCCTCTAGAGTTTCTTCCTCTCTATGCTTCCCAGAAGGTGGCTGGATTCGGAAGAGACACATCTGCAAGGAAAAGGGATCAAGTCCTCCCCACCTCCATTCCCATCAGCTCCTGTCACTGGATGTGCTCTGGCATCCACAGCTCATGTCAGTGATTTTGTCATGGCTTCCCGTTGTGAAGTATTCATCTGTCTTGCCTGGCTGGTGGTAGGCAGTCCTTTCTTTGGGGCTTTTAAAAAGGTAATTAGTTAATTAATTTTTGAGATGGAGTCTTGTTCTGTCACCTAGGATGATGTGCAGTGGCATGATCCCAGCTCACTGCAACCTCCACCTTCTGGGTTCAAGCGATTCTTCTGCCTCAGCCTTCTGAATAGCTGGAATTACAGGTGCCCACCACCATGCCTGGCTATTTTTTTTAATTTTTAGTAGAGATAGGTTTTGTCATGTTGGCCAGGCTGGTCTCAAACTCTTGATCTCAGGTGATCCACTCGCCTTGGCCTCCCAAAGTGCTGGGATTACACACGTGAGCCACCATGCTGGCCTTTGGGGCTTTTTGGATCTCCTTGTGCTATGGGTAGCCGGAGTGGGGTAAACTGAGGTGGGAGCTCCTGACGTTTTGCCTAAACAGAACTTGCCTATCTTCCATGAGGCTGTCCTACAAACTGTGGAGTCTCCTAGAAGTTTCTACTCCTAGAGTTCTAAGGAGGAAGCCAAAAGCTGGGTGTCTTCCCTCTGCTGACCGATTCTCACAGGTCCTCTCTACCAGCCTTAGTCCAGGAAGGCTCTTTCAGTCCCCATGGCCCAGGTAGTGCCCCAAGGTCACATACTGTCCTGAATCTTTCCTACTCGATGGCTTTTGGTTAGCAAGCAAACAAAAATATAAAGATTCTCTTCTCTCCTTTAAGCCCTATAAACTAAATTTTTAAAAAAAATTTCTGATTTTGCAAATGAAAGCTTCAGTTTTCACAATTACTCTTTCTTTCCTGAAATGGGATTCCAGAGGCTCCTTTGGAATTAGGACCTCAGCTCTGTGTCCGTTGCTCTTCCCTGAATTTAGCTCCATCCTCAAGCAATGGTGGCTCCAGCTTCAGGGGGAGAAAAGTTGGCAGGAGATGACAGTGGAAAGAAATAGAAATATACAAGATAAAATGTGAAACGATCATGCCACTTCACTCTCCAGGCCCGTGTGCCTGTACAGCTCTGCACTATCACCTTCGCTTGTCTTCCTTTGCCCTTTCTTCTCTTTTCACTCCTTGTCTCCTCTCCCACTTTCCTTTTCTTCCCTACTGTATCCCTGGTAGTAGAAGCTATGGGATGGAGCAAGGTAAATAAGTCAAAGATATTCACCTTGTCTCTTCCAAATTCAAAGAAATAGCATTCTATTTCCCTCTCAATTGTTGATAGTACCCCAAAGTTCATCTTTTTTATATTATATTTTTTTCAGCTAAAGCAAAAGTAAAAAGTCAGTTTACATTTTCTAGAAAACATTTCTCTTATACATAGTTTTAACTGTCAAGCTTCTGAGACTATTATTGTGACTTTAATGGAGTCTATTTATGTTTAACGCTAGTGTATAATATAGAAAAGTGTACACACATCGAAAACGACTCTCTGGAACTCAGCATATAGGTATCTTTAAAAGATAATACCTATATACAGCCAGCAAGGAAGCTCTATTTCAGTGTACTGACAGCCATTTCTAAATGCATACAGGTCTGTCTGTATTGAAAATCTTTCCACCAGACAGTCAGAAAAAAGCACTGCAAATTTAGAAGCAAACTGTAAAAATACGAGCAGCTGGCTGGAGCATAGTAAGGCTCAGCCAAGAGACCTCATGAAACTGACAATGGTAATCATCATTTAAAGAAACGGGCTCATTCTAAATTGCATATTGCATTTGGATGTTTTCTAGGTGGTCGAATTAGTATAGACATAACAAAATCCTAGAAATTAGCTTTCTGGTAGGTTTCAATGTGGAGATTGTTTATGTTGATCCATTGTTTTATATCTCCCATTCAGAATGCTTTCCATCCGGTTGGCTCTTTTTCTAAATTAGTTTTTGTTGTTATTATTGTTGTTGCCATTTTTATTTGAAACAGGGTCTGACTCTGTCCCTCAGACTAGAGTGCAGTGGCACAATCTCGGCTCACTACAACCTCCACCTCCTAGGCTCAAGCCATCCTCCCATGTCGGCCTCCCAAGTAGCTGGGCCTACAGGTGAGCACCACCCATGTCTGGCTAATTTTTGTATATTTTTTTTTTTTTAGTAGAGATGGGGTCTCACCATGTTTCCCAGGCTGGTCTCAAACTCCTGAGATTAAGCGCTCCAACTGCCTCAGCTTCCCAAAGTGCTGGGATTACAGGCATGAGCCACTGCACCCAGCCAATCATTGTTTTAATGAGAAGAAAAACCTCTATGTTAACTGTGTCATCTGTGTATTTAATGGGTGCTTTTCCTGTATATAAAAAAGAGTGGAATGGTCAGAGATTCTGGGATGCTGGTCAAGTTTGAGTCCTTGATCTGGATGGCGATTATACAGGTTACATTATTTGAAAATTTTGATTTGTCATTTTTCTCTTTGTATATTCTGTCCAATAAAACAGCTTTATGTTCAATAAAACAGCATTAGAAAGTCAGAAAAATGGAAACACAACTATAAAATCTCTTTCATATGGTTTATACATACGAGATCATTTTATAATTAACTTCAAAGCCAGGAAATCTCAGGGTAATTGGTAAGGGTGTATTGGTACATGAAATATTTGAGATGAAAGGAGTTTAAGAGCAGTATAACCCACTCTATTCTCTCTGCTAGTGAGAAAGAGGAGAACCAGAGAGTCAAGTGATTTATTCAAGAAATTCCCGCTAATGTATGGTGGAAGCAGAATTGCAATCGAGTGCCACATTTTCTATGCCATTCATGTAGGACCATGAGGAACCTGTACTGATAAAAACAAAAGCTATCATTCATTATTGATTTATGATGTATTGAGACAGGGTCTTGCTTTGTCACGCAGGCTGGAATACAGTGGCATAGTCACCCCTCAGTGCAGCCTCGACCTCCTGGGTTCAAACTATCCTCTCACCTTGGCCCCCTGAATAGCAGGGACTACAGGCATATACTACCATGCCCCGCTATTTTTCTAAAGTTTTTGTAGAGGTGGGATCTCCCTATGTTGCCCAGCCTGGTCTTGAACTTCCTGGGCTGAAATGATCCTCCTAGCTTGGCCTCCTAAAGTGCTGGGACTACAGGCATGAACCACCACACCTTGCCAAAAGCTATCATTTATTGAGCACCAAACACTATATATGCATAATCTCAACCCATCCATAAAACACTCCTGTTGAGAGATGGGATTTTCATTCCCATTTTTCAGATCAAGAAACTGAGGCTTCTCCATATAAATAGCTTAGTCAAAGTAGCAGGTGAGCAAGTGTCAGAGCCGGGATTAGAACCCAGATTTCCCTGATCCTTGACCTTACCTTCATAACATTCTCCTATAGTATCTTTCTTTCTGCACCTAAAATTTTGTTTGGATTTTGTCTATGATCAGATTCAAGTTTTACTTTTTCGTTTTTGTGTGAAGCATGGAATATAGTAGGAAAAGGGCAAGGCTTTTCAGGAACGTATATAACCAGAAAGTGTTTCCATCCATTTATTTTTTGTATACATTTTAAAAAATGTATACTTCTGTCCGGGTGCCATAGCTCATGCCTGTAATCCCAGCACTTTGGGAGGCCAAGGCGTGTGGATCACCTGAGGTCAGGAGTTCAAGACCAGCCTGGTCAACATGGTGAAACCCTGTTTCTACTAAAAAATACAAAAATTAGCCAGGCGTGGTGGCAATCGCCTATAATTCCAGCTCCTCGGGAGGCTGAAACAAGGAGGATTGCTTGAACCCAGGAGGCAGAGGTTGCAGTGAGCCGAAATCATGCCATTGCACTCCAGACTGGATGACAGAGTGAGACTGTGTCTCAAAATTAAATTAAATTTAAAAACGTATACTTCTTTTTTTTTTCTTTAGATATTAGAGCCAACATTCTATCTGCTTAAGTAGGGATTTCATCAAACTTCAGTATGTTTAACCACGATATTGAATCAGTGAGCACAGATGCTACTACAAAGAACTTGTTCATGAAATAAAGACCTCTTCAGCTCTTTAAATAGAACTTCCAAGTTGTAGTGGAGTAAAAATAAACTGGGAGTGGCATCCCCTCCTGATGTCATATCCTTTACCCACATCAGTTAGGAAAGCTATTCTGCCTGGAGGGTGCCAGCCACTGCCCTGCATGAAAGCTACACACTTCTCTCCAGAATTATGAGCCTCATTCAGTGCTCTGTGAAAATAGGTACTTCCTGGGTGATTTTGTGAAGGCCTTATGATGGGGTATACACTAAATGCTGTCATTACTGAGCTATAATGGCTGGAAGTAATTTTCTCTCAGCATCGGGGACCACAGAGAACTTTTTTGCGCCTGTTATTAGTCTACATTAGAGAGAAATTTATTTGCTCAAGGAAAGTTATTAAAATACTGTAATTCAATATTTGTGTGAGAAATAATAAACTTGGTAAGTTACAGTTGAGCAAAAGCAGCGAGCTCTTTCATTTCTTCCTTCTGGGACCCACTGCAGATTTCCAGTGTTTACTGTGTTGCTGCTTCTTAGATGAATGATTTGTCTATTTGGTGTGGGATTAACTACACATGTTCTTGGCAAAGAAGGCAAAATGCAGTCAAAAGATCTGCCATCCTTCTGGAATATTGCCATTCATAGTGCCATCATTCATGTGTGTGTTTTATCATCAAGTGACCAAAGCTCTGTTTTGTAGAGGACAGTCGTGATTTTTGATTTGTCAACAAAAAAATAAAATATTATTCTTGGAGCTACTGATGCTAATGCTTACTTTATCCCTAACTAATCTCTTTCCACAAGTAGTGTAACAGTTTATCAGGAAGCCTAAGCTAAGTACACAGTAATTGTATATTGCCTTATTTTCACAATGAGATGCACCGTAATTTTCTCACACTCCTTTGAGAGTCTTTCTAGCATGTTGTTTTCCTTTCTGCTTTGTTGCCCTTAAAGAAATTCTCCAACGTGTAAATTTCTTTTCTTTGGGCTGTACACGTTCCCCTTCCATGATCACATCAGCTCTCTGGCCCAGTGCTTCTCAAACTTCAGTGCACTTGGAATCATCTGGAGACTCCGTTAAAAAGCAGATTGTTGGCTTCATTTCAGAGACTATGATTCAGTGGGTCTGGGACAGAGCTGAGAAAGTGAATTTCTCATTTTCTTCCAGATGATGCTACTAGTTGATGGACAGCTCATGGAGTGGCACTGCTCTAACCAGATGATCATTACTAGGTAAATAATATCAACTTACAGGTCTTTCTCCAGAGTTTCAAACTGATGATTTATTTTTTATTTTGTTTTTTAAGTATTATTTATTTTGGGTTCAGGAGTACATGTGTAGGTTTGTTATATAGGTAAATTCAGGTCATAGGAGTCTGATGTACAGATTATTTTGTCAGCCAGGTACTAAGCCTAGTACCCAGTAGTTATTTTTTTCTGCTTCTCTCCCTCCTCTACCCTCCCACACTCTTTAGGCACCTTTAGTCTGTGTTGTTCCCCTCTATGTGTCCATGTGTTCTCATAATTTAGCTTCCATTTATAAGTGAGAACATGCAGTATTTGATTTTCTGTTCTGGGATTAGTTTGCTAAGGATAATGGCCTCCCGCTCTGTTCCTGCTCCTGCAAAGGACATTATGTCTTTGTTTATTTTATGGCTGCATAGTATTCTGTTTGTATAAGTACCACATTTTCTTGATCCAATTTACAATTGATGGGCATTCAGGTTGATTCCATGTCTTTGCTATTGTGAATAGTGCTGCAATGAACATATGTGTGCATGTGTCTTTATGGTAGAATGATAGGTATTCCTTTGGGTATATACCTCATAATGGGATTGCTAAGTCAAATGGTGGTTGTTTTTAGCTCTTTGAAAAATTGCCACTCTGTTTTTCACAATGCTTGAATTAATTTATATTCCCACCAACAGTGTATAAGCATTCCCTTTTCTCCATAACCTTGCTAGCATCTGTTATTTTTTTGACTTTTTAATAATAGCCGTTCTTTCTGACTGGTGAGAGATGGTATCTCATTGTGGTTTTGATTTGCATTTCTCTAATGAGCTTTTTTCACACACTTGTTGGTTGCATGTATGCTTTCTTTTGAAAAATGTCTGTTCATGTCCTTTGCCCACTTTTTAATGGAATTGTTTGTTTTTTCTTGTAAATTTGTTTGTTTGTTAGAGTTGCTGGATATTAGACCTTTGTCAATTGTGTAATTTGCAAATATTTTCTTCCATTCTGTAGTCTGGCTGTTGATAGTTTCTTTTGCCATGTAGAAGGTCTTTAATTTAATTAGTTCCCATTTATTAAGTGTTGCCTCTGTTGCAATTGCTTTTGATGCCTTTGTCATGAAATCTTCGCCACAAACTAATGTTTTAAACTCCCTGCTATAGGGTTGCACTGGCAGACCTGTCAGTCTCATATGTAAGACTGCCTGGCCATTACCATCCAGTGGTTGCCTTCCGGTGCCTACTAATAGTGCGTCTTTTATCCCAGGTATCCAAGCTTGAGACTTCAAAGTCCACTTTTCCAACTCTCCTATTCTTTTGCTTTTGTTCTCTTGGGTACCAATCCAGCAGAACCCACAGTATCAATGACCCCCATAGATACTCCACTGCCATTAACACTTCTGTAACTCTGGAAGTCTTCTCCCATATTTTCTATATATAGGGACCAAAGAAAAACCTCCTCTTCACTCTCTGAAGTTTTACTAAAAATCAGTGCACAAGAGGCAGATTAACAGGAGAAAAGGCATACAACATTTATTAACATGCACACTTGTGCACCAGAGTCACAGAAAATATAAAAACTCAAAGAAAGTTCCAGATGGTTGATGTTTTCATATCAGGAGGTTACAGAAAGAACAAAGGCTTGGGGAATGGCGAGGCAGGATATGGGAAAGAAGGAAAAAGGCATGGGGCAAAGGTGGTCACAGGTAGCAGATCTCAGAAAGAGTAGATGGTAGCCTGTGGTTGGTTAATTTTTTCTAGATCCAGATAAAGGGAAGAGCCTTGGAGAAAAGCTTGGCTATTTATTTTACTGATTCTCCTGTCTCAGCCTCCCGAGTAGCTGGTACTGTAGGCACACTCCACCACACTGGCTACTTTTTATATTTTTAGTAGAGATGGGGTTTTACCATATTGGTCAGGCTGACCTCAAACTCCTGACCTCAAGTGATCCACCCGCCTCAGCCTCCCAAAGTGCTGGGATTACTGGCATGAGCCACTGCGCCTGGCCGATTTTTCTTTACAGTTGCAAATCTCCTCCATAAAAGGCAGTTTTTCAGGGCTATTCCTGTCTGCAGGCCCTCTGAATAGCCATCCCAAAATATGTCAAAGAAGTGTATTTTGGGGTGAAATATTTTTGGTTTCCTTCTTCTACTTATACTCCCTGATTTAGCTACAACCACACCAAGCACTAAAATACCTTTGTGTCTTTAAAGGTGCTGCTTCCTCAGTCTGTAACAACTGCTTCTTTTTCACTGTGATATAGCTACAAACTTATGGGTCACGCAGAGGTGGAGAGCAGATTATATTACTTTAGAGATCTGACAATTTTTATTTATAAAGGAAACCTGAAATAATCTAGTTCAATTTAGACAGGAAATTCCTGGGGTAAATTGGGGTAAGGATATATGTCTTCTTTTATTTCCTTGGCTCTATCCAGTGGCTTCTGGGATCCGTTTGTCTCCATATTGACTGAATAAAAATGGAACCACAACCTACTTGGAAATATTAGTCTTTTTTATATTGTGCGCCTTCTCCCCACTGCCTCACTTCCCCTCTTCTTGAGGAATAAACTATTCTTAATAATTCTGATCACCCTATTTTTCATGTAAAACTTTTGGCTCTAAGTCTAATAGGAAGTCTGAGACATTTTGGGGACATTTATTTAGTTAATGAGGACATATGTCAGAGTACCTGAAATGGAAACTGACCCATACAACCAACAGTCATAAATATTTTAGATTTTCAAAGTGTGTGTGTTTTTTTTTTTTTGGCATAACAGATTTTTGAAAAGTTAGCTGAAAGCCTTTCAAAAACATATTACCCATTTCTATGCCTTATTAAACAAAGATTGAGAGCTAACCTTATCTTTTCTTGATGATTCACAACCATAATAGCAAATGTCACTTTTTGTGTCATGCAGTGTTTTTCCCTTTGATCTCCCGTTTCCAGTTATGGCTTTATTTGTGACTGGTTAGTCTCCTGAAACTCTTCTGCCTGTTGAAAAATGTGTGCTTTGAATGAAGAGACCTTCCAAACAGGCTTTGGGTGAGCAACATGACTGTTTATTCACCTGGGTGCAGGTGGGCTAAGGCCAAAAAGGGCATTAGCAAGGGGCAGTGGGATAGGAGTTGGTTTTATAGGTTGAGCAGAGGTGTTGCAGAGTAAGTTCACTTCCAGTGATGGGGGGCCGGGGCAAGGAGTATACATGACCACAAGTTCAGTTGCAATGGCAGGGTTGGATGAGAGGGATTTACATTATCATAAGAACAGTTAAGATGGCAGTGTTGGGTGAGGGGCTTGTCCAGGGAAGCTCCGCTGGGCGATCAGGGACAATGGCGAACGCAGGCAGGGGGTAGGAGACTTCAGCCGAGGCAAGCAGGACTTCAGACTTTCAGGCTCCAGGCTTGCATATGGAGACCTGACACTGCCTTTAATAATGTGTTGATTTTAATCTGCTGGGAGCTGGCAAGATAGATAACCAAGCATGTACCAAAAATATGCAAAAGATGTCAGTAGGCTCAGAGTGCTGAACTGAGGGCTCATCTGTTAAACTGGCATTTGTACTTTGTCACAGCCATTTCAACAACCCAGAGTCCGTTTTTTTGTTTTTGACAGGTTCTTTCTCTGTCACCCAGGCTGGAGTGCATTGGTGGGATCCTAGTGCAGTGGCGGGATCCTGGCTCCTGTAGCCTCAACCTCCTGGGCTCAGGTGAGCCTCCAACCTCAGCCTCCTAGGTAGCTGCGACTATAGGCAGATGCCCACAGGCCCAGCTAATTTTTTGTATTTTTTTTTTTTTTTTTTTTTTTGTAGATAGGAGGTTTCTCCATGTTGCCCAGGTTGGTTTTAACTCCTGGGCTCAAGTAATCCACTCACCTAGGCTCTCCAAATTGTTGGGATTACAGACATGAGCCACCGCACAGAGCCTGACTTTTTAAAAATTATTTTTTTGTTTCTCTTCCTTTCCTCCCCTCCCCTCCCCTTCCTTTCCCTCCTCTCCTTTCCTTTTTTTTTTTTTTCTTTTTTGTAGAGTAACTTTGGATTGTTAAGCTGTGTCTGCTGTTTTCTAGATAGTTGAGTTTCCCTGTGAAAGCCTGACCTTCAGATGAATGGAGTGCAACTCCATTACATTTTCACTCTTTCATTAATGTAATTTGTCTTCCTTTCTGATATACATTTAAATCCAAGGTAAGGATGCTCATTGGAGTTGAATTGCCATCGTTTAACATCTCTGGAATGAAAATTGTGGCAGTGAAGAATTCAAAGCCTCCGTTTTACACTTTGGTCATATTTTTATGTGTTTTGTTTCTTGTGAAAAGTTGAAATTTTCAATCATTTTGCATCTTTGGAGTACATGGTATACAGATGGCCTTTACACTGGTTGAATAAATCATGTTAATTACAGAAGATTTTCAATTTAATTGGGAAAGAGAAAAGAGAGGTATTATAATATTGGAATAAACCTGTAGTATTTACTACCAATCTCTACTGCTGTTTACATTCTATATTGACAAACTTAATTTGCTGAAGGCTAAAAATTGATTTGCCCCGCCTCATTTCCATTATAGTTAAAGTCATTATGTGAAACAACAGCAGCTTTTACAAAGCAGGGAAAATGTATCTGTCTTCCCAACTAACTAGGAAACTGGCATTTAAGAATATCAGTCTACTGGCTCCCTATTGTAGAGAACCTAATTGCTAAAGATGTGCTATTCTGAAATGGCAAGTCCCAACCACTAACATTTTCTGTGCTTTGACAGTTAGGGTAGATTGCATATCCTTTGCACTATGAAAAGTAAGTATGACTCTAGACTCTTTCTTTTAAATAATCAGTTGATACATGTCTATTGAACAAAGTACTATGGAATATGAAATTATAAGAAAGCTATGGTCTCCATCCATGAAGACCTGCTATTTAACTAGAGACAAGACATCTGAATAAAATAAATGGTGAAGGCAAGTGTTATGCATAAAGATAGCTCAGAAGGACTTCTTTAAGGGCTAAATTGCTTGAGTAGAGGTTATGTGAAGAAAGACGTGAAAGAGATCAATGTGGGCTGGAGCTGGGGAGAAGTTTTGCAGGAGAAAATAGGGCTCGATTTTGACTTTGAATGCTTTGTTGAAAGGAGTAGAGCACTAAGGGTGAGACAGACTACTGGGGTCCTGCTTAAGATGGAGGTTGCCTGGGGTGCATGAAGCCAGAGAAAGGGTTAGTAGAAAAAAGATCTTTAAGATGCGGAAGAATGATAGTACTGCAAGGAGCCCTGTGCTTTGAGAAGACGGAGGCTAGAATGTGCATAAGTGATTAACATTGCCTTGGAGGAGGACTGCCTTTTCCTGAGAGCCAGTGGGAAAGAAGAAAGGATAGATACAGAGAAATGTTGAGGGAACTTCTGATGATGGATAGTTAGAGATCTTTCAGAAAAGCAGATTTTCTTGGGTTGTATTCCTAGAAGTTGAGCCTACTGTGAAGATTCCAGTACAAGTAAGTCATCGGAGAGTTTCAGGAGAAAGAGGAGTGAGGCTGGATAGGGTAAGAAAAGAATGGAGCAAGTAAAAGGCTTTCCAATAATTTTGAGCCTCCACATGACCCTACGTGGGGCTCTGGAGTGTCAATGGTAGCAGAGGTGTTGTTCTGCCTTGAGAAAAATGCGCCAGGCATTCGTACCCTGTTTCCATTAGTGATTACCCAGCTGCAATTTCCCAGGTGCAATCATGTACCCCATAAGGAGGTTTTGGTCAACAAAGGACCACACACATGACAGTGAGCTGAGAAATTGACGTTGCCTGGTGACTTTGCAGCCCTCATAGTGCAACGCATTACTCACATGTTTGCAGTAGTGTACAAAAACCTACTGCAGTGCCAATCGTGCATGAAAGTCTAGAAATTCAATTATGCATATTACATAATACATGATAATGATGATACATGACCATGTTACTGGTTTCTGTATTTACTATACTATACTTTTTATCATTATTTTAGAGTGTACTCCTTCTACTTATAACAAAAATTTAACTGTAAAACAGCCTCAGCCAGGTCTTTCAAGAAGATTCTAGAAGAAGGCATAGTTATCACAGAAGATGACAGCTCCATGCATCCATTGCTCCTAAAGACCTCCCAGTGGACAAAATAAAGGGGTAGAAGACAGTGATAGTGATAGTGCTGACTCTGTATAGGCCTAGGCGAATGTATGCTTTGTGTTTTAGTTTTTAACACAAATGTTTAAAAAGTAAAAATATTAAAAATAAAAATACTAAATGTAGACGAAAACTATACAATAGGAACAGAAAGGAAGAAAATATTTTTGTACAGTTGTACAATGTGTTTATATTTTAAGCTAAGAGTTATTACAAAAGAGTCAAAAAGCTAAAACAATTAAAAGTTTATAAAATAAAAAATTACAGTAAGCTAAGTGTGTTACTGAAGAAAGAATATTTTTAATAAATAAAGCCTGTGTACAATGTTTATAAAGTTTGCAGTAGTGTACAGGAAATGTCCTAGGCCTTCACATTCACTTACACTCACTCACCGACTCACTCAAAAGAACTTCCAACCCTGAAAGATTCATTCATGGTAAGTGGCCTATACAGATGTCCCCTTTTTAAATCTTTTATACTGTATTTTTACTGTACCTTTTCTATGTTTAGATGTGCAAATATTTACCATTGTGCTACAATTGCCTATGGTGTCCAGTACAGTAACAAGCTGTACAGGCTTGTACCTTAGGAGCAATAGGCTATGCCATGTAGCCTAGGTGTGTCGTAGGCCATAGCGTCTAGGTTTGTATAAGTACACTCTATGATATTCACACAATGATGAAACCACTTAACGATGCATTTTTCAGAAAGTATCCTATTTATTAAGCGATGTGTGACTGTATTTTCCAGGCAGGTGGCTTCTGTCTGCTGAAGGCAAGTCACTGGCAAAGAGACCAGGTGTGAACTATTGGCAGCCACCATTCATAGCAGCCAGGGGAGGGTACACCTGTCCAGGAAAGAGAATCTGAGTGCACCAAGGGATCTACTGCACAGACCTTCTTACTGTCTTTTAAACAAATGCTTTTAAAAAGTCTCTTTTCTCTCTATTTGGCCACACTGTCTCCAAGACAAATTATCTGGCATATGCTTACATAGAAAGTAAAAACAGTATAATGTATTAAACTACCCCTAACCCCAACCATGATCCAGTGCTCATATCCCTTTTGTGCTTGGTTTTGCTGAAGTCACAGCTGAAACTAAGTGTTTAAGTAGGGTATCAGCCAGCATCTAAAAGGAAGGTAGAGGGACCCTCTGGGGAAAAGCTGTCTCTTCTACCCCATAAGTCATAGTGTTGCATGTTGGCTTTTGGGTCAGAAATCACTATCTTATTTCCTAGAGAAAGTGATGGGCAATTAGGGAATTGTTTTGCATGCAGGAAGATAGATTCATCTTGTTCTTTTCAGTGATGTGTATATAAAAGCAAACGTACTTTACTATCATCTAGACCTAAGACAACAAAAGCCCTACTCACCTGGAATTTTAAGATTTGGAGGAGTCAGGGAGGGGAAGGAATTTCTAGTTCAGGAGGTTTTTAACTCTGGCTGCACATTAGAATCACCTGAGAAACTTAAACAACAAAATAGTACCCAGGTGATTAAATAGTATCTTGGGGTAGAGAGGAAATGCGGCAGGCATTAGTATGTTTTAAAACTCCTAGGACACTGTGATATACAGACAGGATTTACTCTGAATCAGTTAACTGTTGTTATATATAAAAAAAAAAATCACCCAGATCTCAGTGGATTAAAATACAAGCATTTATTATTACTCATGAGGCTGAGGGTCAGCAGGATAGTATTTCTGGTCTGGGTTGGGCTTACTCATGCTTCTGAGTTCAGCTGTAGATTACATAGATGGATGGTCAGCATGGATTGGAGAGATCTTGGCTAGGTTCTCACGGCTAGTTGCTAACTGATCTAGGTGAGATACTAGATCTGGAGACTCTGATCCATGGGGTCTCTCAACCTCCAGGTTAGCCCAGCATGGGGTTCCGAGAGACAGAACAGAAGCACACAATGTCTTTGGAGTCCTAGGCTTAGGACTGGCAGGTCTTCACTTCCATTATATTTCACTGGTCAAAGCAAGTCAAAAGGCTAGCCCAGAGTCAGAGAAGGAAGGGACATCAAAGTAAGAGGGCCAGTGGCATTGCTAGAGGGAGGCCAATCATTAAGGCCAACAGGTCAATCAATTGATTACTTAAACCCAAGCCTTAACTTCATGGTTATCCAAAGTGATGAAATTAAAATGTAAACATTTCATTCATAACTCAGCTTATCCTGCTCCATACACATTCCTCCATCATGGGGAATACTTAAAATTTGACTTGTAGCCATGGCATAGACATAAGTATATAAAATATGTAAATATCTATATTTTTAAAAGTGTAATTCACTTTTATTACATTTGTGCTCTGGTCTCAATTTACAGAGAGTAGATCCACAGATAGAGGGACAGAGTGAAAGTTCACACTTAAAATTTATTTTCTGAAGTATTAACTATGGAGTATTAATGTGAAATATTAACAGGTGGAGTATGTATGTGATTATGCACGTTTATTCTCTCATATTTGACAACCCCTATCAGAAGAACTTACTGTATTTCAGTGGGTTCCTCACCCAAGGAGGCATTGCTCTGAGGAGGATGGAAGGGTAATGGGTGAGTGTTCCCTAGAATGTCTTTGATCTGCACATAAACATATTGAGAGAGAGTTTACAGCTACCATCCCTTTCCCACTATTTCTCAAAGTAAATATTATATTAAAGATGTTGTTTTGGCTGGCTGTGGTGGCTCACGCCTGTAATTCCAGCACTTTGGGAGGCCGAGGTGGGTGATCACGAGGTCAGGAGTTCAAGACCAACCTGGACAAGATGGCGAAATCTCATCTCTACTAAAAATATAAAAATTAGCTGGGCATGGTGGCAGGTGCCTGTAATCCCAGCTACTCAGCAGGCAGAGAATTGGTTGAACTCAGGAGGCAGAGGTTGCAGTGAGCCAAGATTTTAAAAAAAAAATGTTGTTTTCCCATAATTAATGCCTCCACCATCTAACCGTATTTCTCCTACATAAGGCCTATAGAGCGCCTAAACTCTAGCTTGACTGGGGTTGTCATGCCTGGCCCTTCATACGTGCTCTGATGTTCCTCCCTCTTAATCCACCCTCTGGGATGATCGCCTGTTCTCTCTGATTTTTCAAATCCTACCATATCCTCATGAAAATGACCAAAATGTGTTTTTGGGTCTCCTGAGACTATTTTGGCCACATCAACCCTTCTGTGTGCTAAACAACTGCATAACTTATCTGACCCTGCTGGCACCGTTCTGTTGGAAATAGCTGCCTGACATTTTTTAGGTATGTACAGCTTGCCTCGTCTGCTTGGCTTGTGAGTGTGGTGGCTTGAGCCAGTTTTGCTATTTTAAGTGTTCGGCTATTGCTGGACATAGTCACTAAAGGGTCAGCTCCATGAGGTGGGGGATTCATCTGCAGACTCACTACTGTACCCACAGCATATCAACCACAGAAGATGCTCCATAAGTTCTACAACTATTTAATATATTGGCATTTCAGCAATAAGAAAGAACAAACAATTCAATATTTTGAGTGCATTTGGAATCTAGCATTTGTACATTTATCGATTTAAAATGAGCCCTGTTATGCAGAAGGCAATTTGCTAGACTTTGGGAAGTTAAGGGAAAGCAAGACATAGCCCTACCATCAAAGACCGAAGGCTTGTTTGGGAAGACCACTATCGTCATTACTGAGTGACTTCTCGACGCCAGGTGCTGACCTTGCTGATGTTCAAGTAACTGGCTCATGCTGTCAGCAACTGCAGTCAACAGTGCTAAAAGCCCCCAATCCTAGGACATAGCCTGTGTGATTATCGGTTCCCCAGACAGCTGAGGGTCTTGGGTAAGTCATGTAACCATTCTGAGGCTTAGTGTCCACATCTATAAAATGTATAAAATGAGACCATCTCAAGGGAACCCTATAGTTTTTACTTTTTCTGACTGCATGTTCTTAAGAAAGGCTTAGCATCTCTCTGACGAAACCACATGACTTCAGTTCTAGGGAAACAGACCTCAAAACCTGAAAGCAAGCCATTATTCTATTTGTTCAGCATTCCTTTCAGAGCCTGAACAACCCTCCTTCATGTCAACGCACTTGAGAATGTTAGGTTTCAAGGCAACTCTACGTGACATTTACCAGAAATGGTATTCAGTACATTGCCACCCTATCTATGATCTGGAGTTGGTTAAAGAAAAACAAAACAACAAGAACAGAAGTGTTTATTACTGCCTAACTGGCTTGGTCTAAAGGATATTTTGTCAAATCCTGTTGCTAATCCACCTACCCAAATGTTCCCTTTAAATCTGCCCAGGCACACTATGTAACATTTGGAGATTTATCACTGTTAGTCGTTCCCTCAAAGTGAAAAACTGAGTGGTAGAATACTTGTTCTGGATAATCCTAGACCTCCATCCCAAACTCCTGGAGTGGTCCCCAGGGGCAGTTGGGCATGACCCTGACCTTCTGTGACTCTGAGGAGCAGGGAAGAGCACAGCAGCCTGTTCACCTCTGGACTCACCTTCAGCGCCATCATGACTGGGGTTCTCCTTGCCCTCTTATCTGGAGGCTATCCAGTTTTACGAACTCCCAAAATGAGCACTTCTATAAACTTAGCTCCAAGTAAGGGCTGCTACTGCACCTCACATGGATGTGTTAACCTGTTTAAAACCTTGGCAATGATGGATTCTTTTAATGTTCATCTTTCTGAGCCTCTCAACATTGAAAAACACTTTGTTTCTGGGACTGCATTTGCCTGTCCTCCCACACAATGAAGCAAATGTCTCTGTGACAGATGGGCCATGCTATAGTCCTTAAAAGTCAGCAAACTAGCTGCTTCATAAGCCAGAGGGAAAACGAAGTCCAAAGCCTACACAGAAAGCCCTGTTTCTCTTACTCTGTTTGGGCATTTACAGGTCTACAGTGGCTGAAGCCTAAGTAGGCAGGATGCTGAGAAGTGTCTCTGTAACCAGGTGGCCAGCATGCTCTTGGGATCCTTAGTGCTTACTGTAGAGGAAAATATTACAATTCTGTGACAGGCAAAGGGCTGGTCAGATCAGTGTGTGAGTTTGTCACCGTGAGTACAAAATGCTGCTCATGGCAGTTAGAAGGATGGCTCCCTCTGTTGGGAAAAAACTGCTGCCCAGGGGCGTTTAAGGACATGTTGCCACTGGGGGCTAACCTCTTGATGCCCAGGACCTGGATAGTGAGCAGCATTGAACTGCTGGTCTAGTGACTTTCCCATTAGAGCGAAAGCCAAAGTATTTCTGATGGTTTGTAAAGCCCTCCAGAATCTGGCGTGCTCTTCTCCTCCCACTGTCTCTTAACCTAGTTCCACCTAGCCACAGGTCCTTCTTTGCTTGTTTTAATTACCTAGTGCTATGACCACCCCAAGACATGATGGTTTAAAACAACAGCAATCATTTATTTTGCTCACAACTCTGCAATTTGATCAGAGGTCCCTCATTGCTGCTGTACATGGTGTCAGGCTGGGTTCCAAAGGTGAGCCTTCCAGGAGAGATTGGCACAAAAGCTGTACTGCCTTTGACAACCTAGCCTGGAAGTCACTTAGCATCCCTTCTGACATACTTGCCATTCTCTACCAGTCCAGGCAATCCCAAGGCCTGTCCGGGTTCCAGGAGAGGAGACAGGGACTTCACCTCTTGATGGAGGTGAGGGATGGCAAGACTCTAAATGTCATAGGCGGTGGAAAATGTGCTGGTGGATGTTTTAGGAATGTAGAAGCTGTGGGTGCAGCTCTTACCTCAGGCATGTTTCCTGCCAGTGCTTCCTCTTTGTCTAGGTATGCATGTGACTCACTCCTCATTTCCTTTACATCTTTACCCAAATATATCTTTACCCAAATATTTTCTTCTTTGCAAGGTCTTCCCTGGACACAATCTAAAACCCACCCTGCTTCCTAACCCCTTTCAGCACTATCTACATACTGTACACTTTACTCATTTATTCTGGTTTTTACTGTGTCCTAAAACTTAAATAGTAAACTTCCATGAAGGTAAGAAATTTGTCTGTCTTATTCATTGCTTTTTTATTTTTCTTTTTCTTTTTGAGACCGGGTTTCCCACTTTTGCCCAGGATGGAGTGCAATGATGCAATCTTGGCTCACTGCAACCCCCACCTCCCAAGCTCAAGCAATTCCTCTGCCCCACCCTCCCGAGTAGCAGGGATTATAGGCACCATGGCACCACGTCTGGCTAATTTTGTAGTTTTAGTATAGACGGGGTTTTACCATGTTGGCCAAGCTGGCCTCGAACTCCTGACCTCAGGTGATCCGCCAGCCTCGGCCTCCCAAAGTGCTGGAATTACAGGCTTGAGCCACCACATCTGGCCTATTAATTACTCTTTTTCCATAGCTAGGAGAGTGCTTGGCACATAGTGGGTGCTCAATCGATACTTGCTTGAGTGAGTTAATGAACTTCTGCCCTCGTAAGACGGAAACAGTAGTGACCATTTTCCACATTTTCTTTGGTTGTTGGGTACCTAGCGCACTGCCAGGTACATAGACCCTATAAGGTAATTTAATTAGTGATTCACTAAATACAGTGGTTTGAAACAACAGTGGCCATTTCTCAATTAAAAAAAAAATCAGTAATAGGCCAGTAGCATTCCATTCACAGCCACTTATTCATAACGCATCCCCCGCCCCATCTACAAAGTTACAGTGCCAGCCAATATGGATACTATTAAATTCTGCTCTAGAAGTGCTTATCCTGCTTCCAATTAAAGCCAGGAAGTTAGAAGAACAGACAGAAGAAAATCACAGGGGATGCCCCGGAGACAAGACACGACTCTGGCAGTAAACCCATAGGTATCCGCTTGATGTGCATGCCATTGTCTTCTGTCTGAAGGGGTTGACCTGTAAGTCATTGCGAAGGTGGCTTTCCTCCAGTCTGGTTCAATGTTCACAATTCAAATAATAGATACTTTAGAAAATGCGAAGAAACCAGGAGGACAATTACTTCAAATATTATTGTGCAGTTGACTGGGTAATTTTGCTCTCCTTGAGGAACGACCTTTCTTATTCCAGCATCGTTCTTCAGAGTCACCGCCTTGTGCTTGTTAGCACATTCTCTGAAAGTGTTTGGAGTTCGGTAGTGACATTTCAAAATGGATTAATCAAAGATGCTCTAAATTGGAGGTGTTCTTGAATTTCATTTAAATATGATTTACTAAAGAACACAAGTTGGTATCAGGCTGGAATGCCCTGGATGCCATTATCAGGGATATAGTCCCAGAAGTTAAAAAAGAGTCTGTTCTGAGATGGGCTTATGATGACATTTCAGTGTATTTAGCATTTGACAAAGATTTTCCCCAGTAAAAGTAAAGCGAAGTAAGAACCATGGCCTTGCCAAACAGCTTTAACTTGGTATACATGGTTTCAGGAGTGACCCAGATGTACTCCTTGAGTCCATTCAGCATGCAGAGTCACCATCATGCTCCTGCATGAGGGCACTGAATCTGGGATGGTCTGGAGACAGACAGAGTGTGACCACTTCTCCATGTCTTGGGAGTATAGGGGGCAAAGGGGATCCTAGGGCCCTGCGTGGGTAGCTTCCTCTTCAAGCAGAGGTTGTAAGACTGAAACGACTTGGCATACTTTAAAGTTCATCCGAGACTATGTAAAAAGGATATAAACCATTAATGTAATTTATGGGCAGAAGCACTTTGAATATAAATGAAGCAACCAATGGCCCTTTTGATTGGCATTTATATCTCCTTTTATAGAGATCACATAGAGTAGTGTTATAATTCTTGACAGTTTTGATTGTAAAATATATGGGACGTTAAGCTCCCTGGAAGAAAGCAGAGATGATTAATATTAATAATAGACAACTAAGTACACAACAGATATGAATAATATGTTTTATATTTATATAGCTATTGTTTTAACTCATTGGAAGACACTATATGCTTTATTATTAGGAATGCAGTAATAATAAGACTATATTATCTAGGTCACATAAAAGAAGATATTCAAGCTAATCTCTAAATCCTATTAATTTCTTTACTCACATTACAAAAAGAAAACAATAGTCAATTGACTCTACTATTCAAACTAATGTATTCAAAACAATGTGCCTGATTAAAGGTATAGATCAAAATTCAAATAACTTGGTTCAAATGCAGTCAGTCCCAGAGTCATTTGGAAGTGTCAAGGAAGACGGCAGAGCGCTAAAGAAAATAAAAAATAAGAGATCAAGAAAATCAACGTAATTCATATTACAGCAGTGAGGGTTTTTTTTTTCTATATGCAGGATGCTGAGTGAAGCAACTCTGGGCTCTGTCAGCAAAAATACGGTTTTAATAAGAGTGTGTATTGTTATGGGGGAAAGTATTTCAATAGAAAATGTACATATCTTAGATTATCTCTAGCACTTGGAAAATTGCAAAATGTTTTATCACCTCTATTTTCCACTTCCTCCTCTCTTTCCATGACTCTATCCATTGCCATGTGGAATAAGGTATAAATGGAAAACAAAAAAGGTTGGACATTGTGATCAGCTGAATTTAAAGTTTGCCTTAAAATAGAACAAATCAATAAATTTCATACATATCAAGTCTTCATTCAAAAGGCATTTTGAATGCTTTAAAGGAAAATATAATAGATTACAGGTGAAAAAGCCGTGAAATGTGGGTAAATATTTGCATAGTATGTGGAAAATGTGACACACACACAAAAAAATGACCAGTATACATAATTGTATTCTGGAAAATACTATGCACTTGTTAGAGGTGAAACATCAATTGAAATAGGAGTTTCTTAAAACCAAACAGCTTATGAAAACATAGTTACATAGTTTACAAAACCTTAACTCCTCTTCTCAAAAAATATACCTATTTCATTTTCTAAGATTCGAGAGAAGCTTTTGTTTCATTTTATTTTGTATTTTTGTTGCTTATCGCATCTTCTTTCCCCCATGGGCTTTTAAAATAAGATTCTGATGATGTTGATAATGGAGAAAGAAACAAACGCTGCTTCCTGTCCCCTCTGCAATTTGCTGTGGTTTGGAAAGCTCGTTCTGTGTGAGGAGGTGTTATGACTTCCCACTGCACCATATGCTTCTGACCTTGTATACCTTATTTTTAGTGATACATCCATTCCCTTTTCTTCACAAACTATCCCAAAACATAATAGCTGAAACCAACAATCATTTACTTGCTCATCATTTCATAGGCTGGACTAGACCAGGCTGTTCTTCAGTTGGTCTTGCCCAAGCTCACTGATGGGGCTGCTGACCCACTGGCAGCTTAGCCAGAGCTGGAGGGGCTCAGATGACCTCACTCACATGTCTGCTGGTTTGCGGAACAAAGGCTGGGGGCTTCGGTGTTCCTCCATTTAGCTTCTTCAGTAGGCAAGCTTGATCTTCAAATTGTCTCAGACTTGTAGTACACAGAAAAATGTGCAAGCACATTTCAAGCCTCTTCTTTCATTTGCTGCTGAGGTTGTGCCAGCCAAAGCAAGTCTTATGTCCAAACTCTGATTCAAAGATGGAGAAGACTTTATTTTTACAGGCAGGACAAAGAATTTGTGGCCATTTTTTTTTTCATTCTACTACAAGTCCAATTTTTCTTCTGCTGCTGGAGAGAAGGAACCACCTTCCCTTTGTTTACATGGTAGCTTGAATAACAGAATAGTCGCTGCTATTTTTTGCATAAAATTGTGTGTCTTGTAGGGAAGGAAACTATGGGTACTGTGAGATGCTGTTTCAGAAAAAGAGGGATTCACCTCTCTAGCTGATATAGCAGGGAATACGAAGCCATATGATCCAAAAGGTATGGGGAGAGTGAAAAAAGGTAGAAACGAGTAGAGATGATGCAGGTTTTTTTTTTTTTTAGGACAAAGAAAATAATGTTTGATCAATTATAAACAGACTTTTATAAATCTTTTTCCTAGGTCCACAGCAGGTTTTGGTGTAAGTTAGAGTAAAAATTATATATCTGTTATCACAAGGTATTCTTTCTTTGGCAGGAGCTTTCAAGGTGCCTTCTTTTATTTTTGGCAGTCCCCTGGCAGCAACTCAAATGTTCTCGCCATCACAGTCTTCTTTGCTAGCATGTGGTGACTACCATTTTCCCTGCTTCAGTTCCCTGCAGGGATGTCAGCTGCTCAGGCCGCTGATGCTGGCCAAAGCCCTTTGAAGATTCTTGGGATACTCAGGGGCTGATGCGGCTTTGTCTCCCACCAGTGATGAAAGCGCGGGCTGCATTGTTCTAGGACCAGCAGGTGCCCCCTGGCGTTCTTCTAGCCTTGTAAAGGTTTTTCTATAATAGTCACCTATTGATTTTGTTGGCTCTTGCATTTGTCTCCTTGACTTAGTTGCATGACTTCTTTTGCAGTTGTTTTTTAGTTTTTTGTCCAAAGAGAGCTGTGGTGCACCTAATTCTTAGGTCCTTAATATAACCTTTCTATCAGTTACCTATGGTCATGAAATGTGGTTTGACAACCTCATAACTGCATGAGTCCATCTGGCTGCTGGGGGGCTGTGGTTATCTGCGGTCAACTGTGGGGACTTAGGTGGCTTTGTGGCATCTCTATGGAACATAGCTTAAGAGAACTGGCTCCACTTCACGTCTCATCCTCGAGCAGGCTGGGCTGGGCTTGCTCTCACGCCTGTGACACAGGATTCCAAGAGAGAGAGAAGTGCTCAGAACCTCTTCAGGCCTAGGCTCAGAATCTCCACAGTGTCACTTCTGCAGTTCAGAGAAAGTCACCAGATTGAAAAGAGGGGGGATTAGACTATCTCTTAATGAGAGAAACTACAAAGCCACTTCACAGAGGACATAGAGGTAGATAAGGATAGAAAATCAGAGCCATCTTTATAATCAATCTAACTACCATGCACCTAAACATCTCTGAGTCCCGGGGTGAGCACAGTTTGGCAATCTGGACAACTCTAAATGCATGTTAGAAAGATTAATTTGGTAATCCTTCTAAAAAGATGGAAGATAAATCAACTCCAGTCGTAATAGGGGAGGTTGGTGCAACCAGCAAAGTGGCTTTTGCCTTAATACAAGTGATAAATCAGGAGGGTCTGGGACACGGATAGCAAATAAGTTGCACACTGTTTGATTGATTTGTAGTAAATGCCTAGAGTGGGGTATTCAGGAGAATGATGTGGCTACTTTTCTGGTGAGCTAAACATAGGGCCCTGATGGATTGGCTATGTTTGCCATGGTCATCGAAGGGAAGAGTGATAGCATGCCAGCAAGTATTTGCCATCTCTGTCCTATCAAGGGCAGTGATAGTCCTACAAAGGGCAGTGGCAGTTGCAAAGAGTCGTTTGAAAATAATCAGGAGATAAAACTAAACAATATTGGTGATCAAGTACAAATGAAGGGAAACTGAGTCTAGGAGAGTCTTAGATTTTGGACTGCGTTCTAGGTAAATGTCATTTCTTAAAGTGGGTCATACTGTATAAGGAGTAGGCGTGAGTCTATATTATATATGTCAGTATTGTATCATATTATATAATGAGTCAATATTTTTCTGTCATCTACTGATGCATAACAAACCATCAACGAGCTTAGAAGCTAAGATGGCTAGTTTTATGTGTCAACTTGGCTGGGCAATGGGGTGCCCAGTAATTCTAGCAAACATTATTCTAGGTGTTTTTGTGAGGGTGTTTTTAGATGAGATTTACATTTAAACCAGCAGACTGCGTAAAGCAGTTTACTCTCACTAATGCGGTTGGGCCTCATCCAAACAGCTGAAGGCTTCAATAGAACAAAAGGCTAACCCTCCCCCAAGTAAAAGAAAATTTCTACTAACTGAGAGTCTTTGAACTGAACCAACTTTTTTCTACCTTCAAATTCAGACTGAAACAGTGGCTATTCTGGGTCTTGGGCCTTCTAGCCGTCAGACTCGAGTTTATACCATCAGTTCTACCTAATCTGTTCCGCTGATGCTCAGGCCTTGGGACTCAGATCAGAACTACACCACTGCCTTTCCTGGGTTTCCAGCTTGCCAGTCACCCTGGAGACCTTGAGCCTTCTCAGTATCCATAGTCACATGAGCCAATTCCTTATAAGTCTCTTTCTGTGTTTTTATACTTCCTATTGGTTCTGTTTCTTTGCAGAAACCTGACTAATACTGAAGCTTAAAACAACTATTTTATTTCTCATCATTCTGTAGCCCAGGCATTTGGACAGGGTGGAGTAAAGGTGTGCTGTGTCCTCTGCGGCCACCAGGCTCCTGCCCAGGGCCTTGCCCTCTCATTGTGGTCCCATCACACAGAAGTTTAGTCTGAGCTTATTTATAGTTTGGGAGTGGTCTCCAGGAGCAAGCATTCTAAGAGGACAAGCTCTTATTAAGCCTCTATTTCTGTCAAATTCTGTAACATCCATTGGCCAAAGCAAGTCCCAAGGCCAAGGACAGAGTCAGTGTGAGAGGGGACTACACAAGGCTGTGGATGCCTGGAGATGAAAATCACTGGGGCCGGCAAAGTAAAAGTTATTACTGAGAAGAAGTTTGATGAGTTTCATCTTAAGCATATTGACTCTTATATGTCTATATGAGAACAAAGTAGGAAGAGCCAAATGACAATATGGGTCTAAGGCTAAGAAAAGATGTTTGAATTGGATAGCTATACTGGGAAATGACGAATATAAAGACAGGGGGAATACAAAAATATTTAGCAATCAGTACAACATAGACACTGACCAATCAGAATGGATGCTGGCTATAGCTTTGAAGCAGAGCCTCAGAAGCCCCTTGCTAAGCCAGGCATCTTCCCTTTGGCTACTGGATCATTGAGAGATGTCAGGAGTTCCAGGAAAGGAGGCAGGCAGTTAGGGCAGTGGCAGGAGGTCAGGGGGCGGTGGGGAGGCTCTGATGGAAAAAAGACAATGGGCAGCAGCTACTTACCCATGGGTAGGAAACATGCAATATTTTAACAACCCATCTGAGTATCAGCCCAGCATACAGTCAGTATCTACAGCCATGGGTGGTGTGGTTAACAATTAATTAGGTTAACCCATATGATATGACAAATATTTAACCACTTTGGGCTTATACAAAGCATAATTTTGCATGCTTCAACCTAGTCCACAATGAGACAAAAATAAGCCTAAGATGGACACCAAAATGTAACTAACAGGCAGGTGACCAAGAGGAGCCCCCAAAGGAAAATGAAAGGAATGGATCAATAGAAGTTAAAGGAAGAACAGCACACATAAGGGAGGGAGTGGGCAAATGGCTTGAACATAGCAGAGCTCCAGTAAGATGAGGATTGAATGTGTCTTTTGTTATTTGGCAAGAGGAGGTTGTTGGTGACCTTGGCAAATTCAGTTTCAAGGAAATGGTCAGGGCAGAAGCCATGTGTCAGAGTCTTATGAGGCACCTGGGATGTGAACACTTGACAAAGATGGGTTTAGAATAACATTTCAGGAAGCTTTGTCTGATAGAGGAGAGAGAATAATTTATTGGGAAGTAGGGTTAGGGGAACATCCTGTTTTTAAAGATGAGAAAGGCTTGTCCACTTGTTTATGAGAAATAAAAAGAATACTGAGTGAGCTTCAGTTGGATATTGTAAGATAACATATTAAAAAGGTAAGCTGGTGGTTGGGAAGAGCAAAGTCTGAGGGATGGAAGCCCCGAATTCTTCTCCCAGTCTAAAAGGCCAGTGGCAAATTTTTCTTTATAAACAGTGGTTCTCATCCTGACTGCATAGTTCCTGGGGAACTGTAAAAATTCTCCATGCTCAAGTCTCACTGCAGACTGATTACATGGGAATCTCTGGGGATGCACTCAGGCTTCAGTGCCCTTTTAAAGCCCCTGCTTTATCTCAGTATGCATCCAAGATTGAAAACCTCTGCTCTAGAATGTGCACTATTTATCACCTACTGCCTTAGCTTTGGGGCTTTAGCCAAAATTCTGACATAGTGGATAAAGCCCTTCTCAACATTCACTGAAGCTACCATCAATGCCACTGGCTTTCCTTGATGACAGTGGCTGCTGCAGGCCTTTCCCAGTCCAGTGGTTCTTAACCCTAGCTGTGTATTAGAATCTCTGGGCCACTTACAAAATAGTGATGTTTGGGCTTAACCCTAGAAACTCTGATATAATTGTTCAGGAGTGGTGTTATGGCTGAACTGTGTCCTCCAAAAACATGTTGAAGTCCTGGCTGGGTATGGTGGCTCATATCTGTAATCTCAGCACTTTTGAGAGGTCCAGGCAGGAGGATCACTTGAGGCCAGGAGTTTGAGACCAGTCTGGGCAACACAGTGAGACATTGTCTCCACAAAAAATGCAAATATTAGCTAGGCATGGTGGCACATGTCTGTGGTCAGAGCTTCATGGGAGGCTGAGGCTGCAGTGAGCCATGTTTATGCCACTGCACTCTAGCCTGGGTGACAGAATGAGACCCTGTCTCAAAAGACAGACAAACAAACAAAAATAAGTATCTGTTGAAGTCCTAAGCCTTAATACCCCCAGAATGTTACTGTACCTGGAAATAGCATCTTTATAAAGGAATCAAGCTAAAATGAGATCATGAGGGTAGATCCTAATCCAATATGACTAATGCCCTTATTAAAAGTGAGTATTTGAACACAGACACAGACATACACAGAAGGAAGGCAATGTGGAGAGACATGAAGAACACCATGTAAAAATTAGATTGGCATTATGCCATCACAAGCCAAGGAACGCCTGCAGCTACGAGAAGTCAAAATAGGCTAGGAATGTTCTTCTATGGGTTTAAGAGGGAGCATTCAACATCTTGATTTTAGATGTCTAGCCAACAAGACTGTGAAACAACAAATTTATGTTGTTCTAAGCCATCTAGTTTGTGGTATGTTGCTACATCAGCCCTAGAAAATTAATATAGGTGGCCTTGGACACCGGCAGTCTTAAAAGTTAGCCAGATGATCACAGTGTGCAACTGACATTGATTTTCATAATGACTAAGGAAATTAGGTATATAGCAGGTATAACCTAAGTAGAAAATAATGTCAAAATCAATTTCAGAGCCATGCAAACATAATTATCATAAGTATAATATTTAAAAGTCAGTAACATGCTGAGTAGTTTTAAAATGTGGTCATATATTTCTCCTTAACTTCGGGCTTTGCATTAGCAAAGAGGCATTTGCTATCTTGCTCCTCTGTAATTTCTCGCCTGGATGCTCATTTTTAGTATAATTTCTCACCTTGAGTGATGAGATTCTGGATTTCCACTTCACGGGTGCTTTATAGGTCTCCTCATGGTGTATCCTTTCTTTCTCATGCCTAAGGGCTCTGTCTTGCTCCATCCCTGTTGGACTTTATCCTTTTCATTTGTAGTCTAACCATTCTCCAATTTGTCAAAGTTACTTAGAATTCTGATCTTACAGTACAACATCCTAATTTCTATTGCTCAAGGAGAGTCCCCAGGACAATTGAATTAAGAATTATATGAACTACAGGAGGAATCAATTTGGAGAACATCAGATAATGGAAGGTTTATTATATTATGTACTGCATTAAAGTGTAAAGATGTCTAAAAGATAAATGGTCAATGCATGAATTATACAAAGGGCTCCTTAAATGAGACTGTTGGATCAGTCCTTGTCCAGGCACAGTGTGAGATGCAGAATCTTGTCATGGTCACTCAAAGTATGGTCTACAGACCAGAAGCCTTGCATCAGCTGGGAGCCGATTAGAAATGCGAAATCTCAGACTTCATCTTGTATCTACCATTATGGGCTAAATTGCTGCCCTCCAGCCCCCAGATTTATGTGTTAAAGTACATTGAATGTGATCATATTTGGAGACAAGAAATTTCAAAAGGTAATTAAGCGAAGATGAGGTCCTGTGGGGTGGGAAATGCAGTGTGACTGCTGTCCTAATGAAAGAGGAAGTTTGGACACAGATGTAGACATGCACAAAGGAGAGACCATGTGAAGACAGGGTGGAGAGGGCCTTCTATAAGCCAAGGAGAGAGGCCTCAGAAAACATCAGCTCTGCTAACACCTTAACTTCAGATATTCAGCCTCCAGAACTGTGAGAAAATAAATTTCTGTTCTTTAAACTTCCCAGTCTTTGGCAATCCTAGCAGACTAATACACCTACTAAACTAGAATCTGCAGTTTTAATAAGATCCATAGTTGACTCACATATATAAGAAAGTTTTAGAGGCACTAGTCTAGAATACTGGCTTTCAACCTTTAGTGTGCCTCATAGGTAACTTAATAACTTGTTAGAATACATATTGCTGGGCCCCACCCCCAGAGATTCTGATTCAATAGGTGTGGGATGAGACGAGAAAAGTCTACATTTCCAACAAACCACCTGGCAATGTTGGTGCTGCTGGCCTGCAACCCATGCAAGTGTTACAGCTGGGACCAGCAAATTACCAGCCTTACCTGGTTATTATTAGAAAAGTAACTATGGAGGCCTCATCCTAGGGTTCCTGAATTAGAGACTCAGGGACAGGGCCCAGCAAGTTAATTCTCAAGCTTTCGTTTGAGAACTGGAGCTTGATACCTCAACTAAATCTGGGAAAAGAAACCATGAGTAATTTGAAATAACCCCTGCTGACAGGCGATCATTTGATGTTTTTCTAGACAACATGCTCTCACCCTCCCAAATAAAAATCATTGCCAGGAAATGATTCTGAGGCAATGGTGTTACAGGATCTTTGGGGCATTGTTTTTCTGGCCAGAAACATCTGTGACCTGTGGTGTCTTTGCCCAAGTTTTGCTCAGGCTCACTCGTTTTGCCCACTCAGGCTGCTCTCGGCTCACACTACCAGCCTGGGTCCCATGCCTGCCAAAGGTGAGTCAGACGTGGAATGGCAGGGGGTGTGTGAATGAACATGGGCTCCAGCCACTGTGCAGTTAGACATGCTGGCTGCTGCAGCAGGACAGGAAACTCCAGGTGCCAACACAGGTGCCAGCTCTGTGCAAGGCTTCAGCTGGACCAGGCACACTACAAGTAGCTTCCATGGCTGACACCAGGAAACATGGTAGCACATGAAAACTTGGAGACACCAGGAACCACAGGCCCCAAAAAGGGAGTCAGAGCCCTGGTTCAGGGAGCTCCCAGGTCTGGGCATGGGAGCTTATTTCCTTTTCTTTGCCTGCAATGTGACAAGCAAGGGGCATGTCTCAGCCCTGTTTGTGTTACAGCTCTTTTCTTGTCCTTCAATCTGAGTTCTTGTCCTGCAACCAGGAAGAATGAGGTACACAGACCAGTGGAGGGTGAGCAAGATGAAGAGGAGCTTTATTGAGTGATAGAATAGCTCAGAGGAAACCCATAGGGGACAGCTTCTTTCTATCTCCAGGGTATACTGACAAGTGTTCAGCTCCTAGCATAGAGAGTAGCTCCTTCAGATATCAGCAGAGAGGGTAGCTCCTTCAGATATCAGCAGAGAGAGTAGCTCCTTCAGATATCAGCAGAGAGGGTAGCTCCTTCAGATATCAGCAGAGAGGGTAGCTCCTTCAGATATCAGCAGAGAGGGTAGCTCCTTCAGATATCAGCAGAGTGGGTAGCTCCTTCAGATATCAGCAGAGAGGGCAGCTCCTCTCTGCAGCTGGTCATCTCATCTCATTGTGCAGCTCTCAGCAGAGAGGAGGCCCTAGAGTCAGTGGCTCCTCTCTGCAGGCAAGTCGTCCTGCTATCTCCCTGTCATCTCTCTGTAGTCTCTGTACTCTTAGCAGAAAGGAGGCCTTGGAACAGGTGCCTCCTTTCTGCAGGCAGATCGTCCCGATATCTGTAGCTCTCAGCAGAGAGGAGGCCCTGAAGTGGGTAGTTTCTCTCTGTAGCTGGTCATCCTGGCAGCTGGTCATCTTGACATCTGCTCAGCTCTGGCTGAGCCTGGGGATTTTATGGGCCTCAGAGGAGAGGAAGTGTGTGATGATTGGTTCATGGGCATGGCCAAAAAAGGCACCACAGATTCCCACTCCAGTTCACAGGACTGGCAGCCTGGCACTCAGCCTTCAGGACCTCCCTGGCCTGAAGGTGGGGCCTCATCAGGGACCTCCCACTTCATCCCAGGAACCTGTCTTCCTCCTGCTGCTGTTCATGGCAGTGGGCACCTGCAGGCCTACACTGAGCTGTCCTCAGCTGCCCATCGGCTTCCCTCCTGTGCTTGTCCATGCCCAAAGTCGGGAGGGCGCTGAGGCAGCAGGGGTTGGAGTGTCAGCACTACCCTGAGTGTATGTTCATACAGCCAGGCTGTGACAGTGCCCAGGCTTGCCCCTGACTTTGCTCTGAGGTCAGAGCAAGCGCAGACAGCAGGAAGAAGCCAGGCAGTGGAAGCAGGAATTTCCAAGCCTGTTAGGGCATGGGGGCCTTCGGCCCCCAAGAGGGCAGAGATGCCTGGGTCTGTAGCCATGGTTAGGGCAGCTGTAGCTGTGCAGCAGGAGGTGGAGTGCTCCTGCCTCCTCTGTGGAGTGAGAAGCGGGTCTGCAGCTGTGGTTTAGGTGGCTGCAGCTGCACCCAGGAGAGCTCCCACCCCATCAACTCAGAAGAGGTCGGGCTCCCACTGGCTCCACGGAGTATGTAGCCCTGGGTGCACCTTCCTGCTGCAGCCAGCATGATGTCAGTGACAGCTCCAGACCAGCTGCTGCTACTATTAATAGCTAAGTCAACGGCTCTCAAATGTGAATATGCACCAGCATCATCTGATCATTACTCCTTCCCCAGTTTTTAATCTAGTTGGTCTAGGGTAGAATCCTAGAATGAGCATTTCTTAAATTCCCAGTTGACGCTTATGCTGCTAGTTCAGGAACCATATTTTGACAATCACTGAACTAAGGGCTTGTAAAATAGTGTGATGTGGGTCAGACTGCTTAATTTCCTGACTATGGCAAGCGCTATTGGCTAGCCAACAAGATACCCATTCCTGACCCACGTTTTCTTCACCTTTCTCCAATATAGAAGCTAAGAAAAGGTAAATGACCACTTCCTCAAACTACTTTGCAGTTAGGAGTGAGCCTGAGCCTATGACACTATACCACATTGCTCTCTCTTTTTTTTTTTTTTTGAGATGGAGTCTTGCTCTTGTCACCCAGCTGGAGTGCAGTGGCACAATCTCGGCTCACTGCAAACTTTGCCTCCCAGGTTCAAGCTTCTCCTGCCTCAGCCTCCTGAGTAGCTAGGATTACAGGTACCAGCCACCATGCCTGGCTAATTTTTTTACTTTTAGTAGAGACAAGGTTTCGCTGTGTTGGCCAGGCTGGCCTCAAACTCCTGACCTCAGGTGATCCGCCCGCCTCAGCCCCCTAAAGTGCTGGGATTATAGATGTGGGCCACTGCGCACAGCCACTATAACACATTTCTAGTTAACTGGACTAAGCAGAAGTCTGCAAGGGTGAGTTCCCAGAACTGAGGATCAGTTCTGGTAAGGTTATTGCTCTATCTAATAGCAATTCAAGCACTGTATTCTTCCCTTCTTTGGCTTTGAGTACAGATATGATCCCTGGAACTAAAGCAGTCTTCTTGGAACCATAGCATACATACATAAAGGAAGAAGAGACCAACAAAATAAAGTTAGCACTTGGCAAGTGAGGAACTTGAACCAATGCCAGTCACCCTTTATCTCCAGTTGCTGCATCTTGTGGGACAAAAATCTTTATTGGGTAAGCCACAGTGAATTGAGCTTTATGTAGCTTAAAGCCAAAATTACTTCTAACTGACAACAAACCATATGGTTTGTTGGTTGGTTGATTTATTTATTTATTTATTTATTGGAGACAGAGTCTCACTGTATCCCCCAGGTTGGAGTACAGTGGCACAATCTCGGCTCACTGCAACCTCCGCCTCCTGGGTTCAAGTGATTCTCATGCCTCAGCCTCCTAAGTAGCTGGAATTAGAGGTACCCGCCACCACGCCCAGCTAATTTTTGTATTTTTAGCAGAGACAGCGTTTCGCCATGTTGGCCAGGCTCGTCTCGAACTCCTGGCCTGAGGTGATCCACCTGCCTCGGGCTCCCAAAATGCTGGGATTATAGGTGTGAGCCACTGTACCCAGGCCCCCTATGTATACTTTAAATAATATCTATAGTAGTCAACCTAAACCTTCCAGACTTCATTTCCTTAAGCTAGAACATAAAAACAAAATTAGACCAAAAAAAAAAACCCAATCACATAATGATTGCAACAACTATATTACTACCATCTACCATGATCATCATCGTATAAAGGAATGGGCATTTTAACTTACAGAAAAATATTAGAAAATTTTAACTGACTAAATCTAGCATTTGAAAACATCTCTCTTTCTTATTTTGATGTAGATAAATGAAAATGTGTTAGAGATCCACAGGCCTCTTCAGAACAACATTTGGTAGCAGCTCGTAGAGACTTTACACCTTACAGTCTCCCCTTAATGAGGTGTAGTTCAGGCAAACAAAGCTACTCACTTACTGAGATGTGTCTGTTTGGCTTCTATCAGCAATCATTAATAAATGAAACCTACTTAGCATTTCACAAGTATTTGAGCTTGACTATGTCTTTCTGGTTCATAACAGGTTTCCAAGTTTAGTCAACATGTTCCTATAGAAATTCATCAGTTGATAAACTGTTCTTGCCTGCTGTGTCCTGATATCTGTGCCTATATAAGCATACAGAGGCACATTTAAGCATCAGCAATGAAAAAATTAAACAGAGGTAGAGTCACAGGAAGAGTCAGCAAAAGTGACATGTGTATCTTAAAATATCCCTTACAGATGGGCTCACTGCAGAGAAATTGCTTTGCTCAAACCTAAATCCAGCTTGAATTTTCATGATTACAAAATAATTAGTCTCTGAATCAACTTTTAATCCTATGTTAATGAGACCCCCTGCAGTCTTAACTCATACCTTCAAATTAGAGGTTGATCCATAATTAATAAGTCTTATGATGCCAGTACCTGAGACAAAGAGATCTTTGGGTGGCTGGGAAAGGAGCAGAGAAGTGTAGCAATGGTATTGCAATTGCATTCCTACAACATACCAGGTTGGATCATGGTGACAGACATGGTGTCTTTGACCAGAAGGCCACTGGCTCAAGCTTGTTTGACAAGGGAAGTGTCTAAATGCCCCTGTTGAGTCTTAGGAAGGAGAATGGGTGCTGTCTGTCTTTAGCAAAAGCTTTTCTGCTTCCAGCCACACTGGTCTGTGTCTGCATGAGATTTCCACTTAGCTTGAGAACCTTGCTTTGAACTGCCTTTAACTCTGATCAAAAAAAGAAGAAATCATCAGGGAAAAGAATCATTTGTTTTTTCCAGCTATCTTTGAAACCCTGTGACTTCTCTACTTGATAGTTTTACAGCCTCAAAATTTCCAGTGATTGGACGAAAGGAACGCTTGCTGATTAATTAAAATCTAATTTTCTATTCTCTCATAATTGCAGCAGTAGAGGAGAAAAGTGAGACTTATTGTTCCAAAAATAAAAATGATCCCTGGACTGTTTGGGCTTATTATGAGCTCCGTGTTACAATTTATTTTAAATTGAATCAATAGAATAAACATGGAAATGAGCTCTGTGAAATCATTTATTTTTAAAGGATCCAAATAGGCTGCATCATTTTGTGAAAACTTTTCTAGACTCTGCCTGGATAGACTTCTTGATGAAAACAAGGGGAAAAGAGGGCTTCAGGTTTCATGATAGATCTGGGACAGTCTTACAGGTCTGCCTGCCCTTAGTTTAATGACCATGATTTCCTACCCCCTTTAAAACACCTCAGTAGATCCCCTCTTTTCTCAAGAGAGGATCTGAAATTCTCAATGAAAAACAAAACCTCAAAAGAAAATTAATTTCAGTTTACTTTGAATTTTTGGTCTTTGTATAACACTGGAGAGCTGGGATGGCTGAATTGAAACCTGAAAGAAAGAATTAGTGAGGCTGGATTCCCTGTCTCCTAATTTGGTTCAGAGCTTTTGGGCTAGGGTGTGAAAGGTGTCTGTTGGATGTTTTATATTTATGTATAAGTGCACATGTTTTAAGTAGACAAAAATAGGCAATTTATAAATAATACATATCTTATATAAATGATGCTATGTAGGTACATATATGTACATTTGTAAAAATCTTACATATGCATATATTACATGTATGAATGTTTTATATGTGCTATACATAGTATTAGTATATATACCTATGTAATATGAACCATAAATATGTATATATATTTACATTTATATATAACATATGTCTATGCATGTGTGTATATGTATATTTGAAGAAATATTTCTTACTGTACAAATATACATAGTTATATGTGGATCTTAGGTAGGCTATCAAATATATACCAAAATATCAAATGTATGAAGTGGTTATTTCTGAGAAGTAGAATTGTGGATAATTTTTATTTTCTATGTGTCTATATTTCTAAATATTCTATGAATATAAAGCATCACTGTACAAGCACAGAAAAACCTTTGAAAGGAAAGGGAGATGAAATGCTTTCCTGCAGATCATGCAAGTCCTCAGGAAAATTGTTTTCCTGCTCTGGTGAATGAGGGTTACTAATTACCTGGTCATGAGTCCCTGTCTTCATCTCAGACCGTGGTCTGTGTCCCCTGGCCATACAGTCTACAGGCTCCATGGGTTTCCATGGTCCTAGGATTGCTCCCTCTTCCCCTTTCCTTCTCCTGGCATTAAGAAGCTCGCTCATCTGATACCATCACAAAGAATCCCCAGGATCCCTCAAATGTTCCTGTTCCCTGTGTTCTCTGATGCTACTACAATTATGTCACATACGTGTGTTATTTCCCTTAATCGTCCATAGCAGACAAGGAGGAAACAAAGCTATAATATTAGTGAGGCACAAGTTCTAGATTGGTGTTCTCATATCTTTGAGAACTGAGAGAGTTTTTCAGAATGCAGCCCCCTGAGTCTCACCCCTGCAGAGATTCTGACTCAGTAGGTCTGACTGTGGCCTAAGGAACTGCATTGCTAACAAGCCCCCACATGCTGCTGATGTTGTTGGTCCTTAGACCACATTTTGAGGAGCAAGGTCTATTAGTTTTCAAAGCATGAACTCCACAGCAGCAGCATCAGGAACACAAACACATTTTCAAGAATCACAGCATTTCAGACTCTCTTCCGGAGGTATTGCATGCCCACCACAGTCCAAGTAGATCCTTTTCACCAGTCTGATGACAGAAGAATCTGTATGTTCACAAGACTCCCATGATATTCAAGTAGACTGGAAGATGGAGAAGCACCAGAATAGATACCAAGAAGAAGGCAGGTGCATCCAAAAGCAACGAAGAGGATGCTGACCTGGAAGAGCCTGGCTGCCCACTCTTCCCTCGGTACCTGGTTCGTCACTGTGTCCTAAATCTGAGAATCAGCACCAGGAACAAAAGAAGAATTTCTCATGGGTAGAGAGGCAAGTTCCTCGGACTGAGGCATAAAATCAGAATGCCAGTATATTAATTTATAAGGGAAAGCTAAACAGGTGAGAGATGTGCAACGGCTGGGGGAATCTCCTGAAAAGGCAGGCAACAGTGAAAATCTAATCAGAGCCAGCAGGTGACCGGGTGAGCAGAGTGCAAGACCCCCAGGAGTCAAGGGCAAGGTTCTAATTTCAAGTCCTTTTGCAGTGAGAGCCTTATCCCTAAGAGCAAGACTCTTGGGAGGCCAGCCCAGGGCCTCTTCTCTCCTTTGCTCTGTCTGAATGGTATCGGGCAGTCTTCTTGGTCCACCTTCATTATTCTTCTTTCCAGGACCGAACAAACCACTTCCCATCAATATGTTCTTTAGAGATGCAACTACTTCAATTAGGCCACCCATTATACTTTGTGGATGTTGTGTATTTCTGCTTTCTTTGTTTATTTAAAAGTTGAATCATTAGTGGAAAATTCCCTTTCTTTTATTTCAAACTTCCCTGGGTTTATCACAGAGCAGGATTCACATGATTCTCACAGATTATTCTGTGATGTTTTCAGGATTTTCTTTTCCTTACTCAAATCTACAGAATAGGAATGATCCCATTTTTCAAATGAACAATCGAGACCAAAGTGATTGTTTTCAGTGGAATTGTGTCTCCAAAACTGGTATGTTGAACGATGTGTAGCTAACACCTGATACCTGTGAATTATTTGGAAAAAGGGCTTTTGTAGAGGTAATCAAGCTAAGGTGAGTTCATATGAGTGGGCTCTAATCCACTGTGACAGGTGACTTTATAAGAGGGAAATGCTATGAGAAGACAGAGACACACAAGACCAATGCCATGTGAGGTCAGAGGAAGAGGCTGGAAGAATGCAGCTTTAAGCTAAGGAATGCCGAGGACTGAGGCCACCATTAGAAGCTGGAAAGATGCCAGGAAAGATTCTACCCCGAGTCTCAGAGGGAGCCTGTCCCTGCTGATGCCATGACTTTGAACTTTTAGCCTCCAGAACTGTGAAACAAACAAATCTCTGTTATAAACCACCAAGTTTGTGGTATTTTGTTTTAGCCACCATAGGAAACTAAGAGAAAGAGCTTTATTTGTTTGTTCTAATTGCATCCTACTTATCCAAGTTGGTGGTGAAGGCAGACACTGATGGACCTTCACCCCAGATCCTCTCTGTCCTCACCGTATCATGATACACTGATGGCATCAGCCTGCAGACACCTGCTCTCCTCTACCTGAGGGCTTTCACTTGGCCCAAGAAGTGGATAGTTTGAAAGTCAAGGTGCTGAGAAGTCGACACCTCTAGGAGCAGACAATGATGGATGGAAACTGGAGGATAAATATACCTGCTTTATTCCTGCAAGTGAGGCCACACTGAAGTGTGTTTCAGTCTATCTCCCAGAGGTCGCAAGTGGCCTTGAGCCTCTGCTGCTCACATTGGTGACCTGTTCACAACTCACCCCATGTTGGCTTCCTCTCCTCCCCTGCTCCCCAGTGGTGTTTTCTAAGACCATCTGCAAATAAACCCCTGCTGCCTTACCTTAAAGAATCTTCTGGGGGAACCCAGCCAAGAGCAGACCTAAGACTGACTCACACCTAAGGCTGGGTTCCTTCCACTCTAGCACTTTAAGGAGATACTAAATACCGTTTTTATTCTTTGGCATTTTCTCAAACAATGAACATATAATCAACAAAACGTGTAACCACAGACTTTAAAATGCATTCCTTTGTGCTCCCATAGATTTTGTTATAAACGTCCCAGGAGGTAGGAGGTGGGATAGGGCTGCTTATACGGTGCATCATGATGAAGCTGTATTTTAGTGTCAAATACATGTGAGGCCCATGCTAAATGCCTTATGCACACTATATTATTAAATCCCTGATAAGTCTTTGCATTAGGGTTAGTCTTGTGTAGGTTGTCCTTCGACATAGAACAAAACTCTTTGAGGTCAAGCATCATGTTCAGCCCATTAAAACACTGAAAAAACTCCCATTAACACAACAGTGAGTTTAGAGAGGTTAGGGAGAGGACGGTGGTGTGCTTTCAAGGTATTCCCTGTCTTCGCTGCACACACAGTGCTTTGTGCTTCTTAAATGCAATGAATATGTGATAGGATTGAATGATGGGCAAATAAGAAAAATCCAGTCTAGTGGAGCCTCAAGCTAATACAATTTGGGAGCCTTTGTTATTATGATAAACCATTTATTTAACACAGTATGTATTATTTTAACCATTTTCAATGTAAAATTCAGTGGCGATAAGTATATTGGGCTTTGCCCTGTGGCTCATACCTATATTCCCAGCATTTTGGGAGGCCAAGGCAGGAGGATCCCTTGAGCTTAGAATTTGAGACCAGCCTGGGCAACATAGTGAGACCTTGTCTTTATAAAAAATTTGAAAGATAAATTAGTTAAACATGATGGTGCACACCTATAGTCCCACCTACACGGGAGGCTGAGATGGGAAGATCATTTGAACCCAGAAAGCCAAGGCTGGAGTGAGCTGTGATCCTGCCACTACACTCCAGCCTGGGCAACAGAATGAGACCCTGTCCCCCTCCCCCCCAAAAAAAAGAAAAGAAAAAAGGAAAAAAAGAAAATCAGTTTACATAACAATGTTGTATAACTGTCACTTCTATTTCCAGAATGTTTTAATTACCCCACACAGAAACTTTGTCACTATAAAGCAGTAACCCCGCATTCTACAATCTCCCCGGCCCCTGATAACATCTAACTTTCTGTTCCTATGAATTTACCTATTCTAGTCTCTCACATAAGTGGAATCATATGCTATCAATGAATTTGTCCTTTTGTGTCCAGCTTAATTTAGCACAGTGTTTTCCGGGTTCATCCACGTGGTATCATGTATCAGAACCTCATTCCTTTTAAAAGCTGAATAATATTTCATTGTGAGTACTGACCACATTTCATCTATCCATTCTTCTTTCTGTGGACATTTGGCTTATTTCTACCCTTTAACTTGTGAAGAATGCTCTTATGAACACTGATGTATAAGTATTTGTCTGCATTCCTGTTTTCGACTCTTTGTGGCATATAAGAATAGAATCACTGGATCACATGATGATTTCCCATTTAACTTTTTGGAGGACTGCCGAACTGTTTTGCCCAGTGGTTACACTATTTTGCATTTGGCCTGGGAGCTGGAGGAAGAGAGTTTCGAGTTAAACATTTTAAAATATCTTACCTTTACGGGTATTACAAAAATGCATCCTGCCATCTTCAGATGGTGATGTCTGCCCTCTTCTTCACAAGATGGTGGCCTCTGCATGCTGTGACTATGTTGTTGAGGCTCTTCCCCAGAACCTGTGCCAGTGAGTGGCCTTGAGCTCCAGCTTTGGCTTCATTGGCTTCCTGATAAATCCATCTCTGTGGATTTACATCTAAGAACAACTTCTTGTCATTTGCTGAAAATCACTGAAGTTCGAATCTTACAAGTAAGATTAAAAAGGGAAGAGTTACTTTGTAAATGTTTCTGGGAACCAACATGCTGATTGGGCTTTTCGATTTCAGCCTGTCTCCTGGTGATGTTTGAGTGAACAACTTTCCTTCTAGCTCCTTCTCAGTATCACCTTAGACCCAGTCAGGAGGGGCAGTTACAAGACGCCACGTGCTTCAAAGGCCTCTCTCCTGCTGTGTTTCAATGTTCCAAGCTGTTTTGTTGAGGCTATTCTTCAGGTGCCGAGTGTTCTGACATTTCTTTCTAATGGGCCATGATTTGGTTTCAGAGTCATGTGTGTCTTTGCCACAGTCCATCCTTCTACAGCTGTGCATACCTTGGTGTCCACAGGGTAGCCGCTTATGTCTATTGGAAGTATGGGAGAACTGGATGAAACTTGAACTTACAAGCTAAAGTGTCTGAACATGTTCTCTCAAGACATCTTACAGGTAGGACAGAGCTGGGGAATGAGAAGGGAAGAGCCCAGCCATGGGTCAGGGACTGGAACTAGGATCTCCTTGCCTCACCATGTTCCAGCAGGATGCTCCTGAAAAAGTCCAAACACTCAAAATTGCAGTTTGTCTTCTCAGGTTGTCTTGATGGCATACTACTCTCTAAGGCACAAGAACAGAACACATTTAACTTAGCAGTTTGTAGCTTAATTTTTAACTTGTAAATATTTAGTATGTGTTGCGGGTCATTGTTTCTGCCTTGCCCTGGGTTCCACAAGTGTTAGGAATGGTCCTGCTGTTTCCTTCTCGCCTGTAATTTGCTAAATACAAATTCATCCATCCAAATACCTGCATAAACATGGATCGAATCCATCAAGAGGGTTCTTACTTAAGAATCTTGTTGTCAGGTAGTCTCAGGATTGGTTGGACATCTCAAGAAAGCAATGAAAGCTTGGCACTTTCTTCCCTTCTCATCTGTCATCTTCAAAATGAGGGATGTCTATCCTCCTGCACCCAAGACGGCTGCCTCAGCTCCAGCCATCACACTGCCACAGACACTACCCTGAGCAAGACAAGGGGCATCAAGAAAGCTTTTTTTTTTTTTTTTTCTAGTATTACTCTTCGTTGTGGAAAATCTTACCCAAATGTCCCAGCAGAATTCTCCTTCCATGTTATCGGCCATAAGTACTTACATTATCTACATCTAGTCAAATCACAGGCAAACAAAATGAGTTATTTAATTGGCTTAGACCATTTGGAAATTGTATTTTGGAAGTTGCATGCATTGCTGCCTGAAGAAAAAGAGAAATATCAGGTTACTCTCAGTAAAAAGGAAGGGAGAACTTGCTTTAGGCTGGGAAGCCATAGCAACAGACAGAGAGAGCAGTTACTTTCCTTAGAATTGTAAAGGAGGATTAGTAATTAGGAAGCAAAGAAGAAAAGGGGATTTGTCACTCGATAGAAAAGGCAGCCACAACTAAGCTTTTGTAATAAGCAGACTGTGAGAAGAAAATGTTCAAATGAAGTTCTATGGGCCTTCATGATAAATGGTGAATGATTAATTACATTGCATTTCATTAAATTTATGAGTTGTATTTGTTATACAACACATCACTAATAAATAATGGCTGATAGATTAATATTGCTGTTCTCCATCAATATGGAGAATATGATGTCTTTTCACCAGAATTAACTGTTGCCAGGAGAAAAATCAACCCTAAACCCTTCATTGCTCATGAAGCAAAATGACTTAATCAGCTCATCCCAGAAATGAAAGCGATCTGGAGCCACCATTTAAAATCCTGACAAAGCATTCAATTTCTGACATTCCAAGGAGAAGCATCTGTGTTTTGTCTTATCCCAGGAACAAGCATAGATGTATTGCAGGAGAAGTGCACAGATGTCAACAAGGTGCCATACATCTGAAAGCTTCTCAAGTGCTTGTCTAACCCCAAGGTATTTTTTAGCCTCCTATTTCTTGCCTGCACCTCAAAGTTCACATCCCAGTAGTAGTAAGGTTATGGTGCCCTTCTATGTACAGAACAGTGCATTTATATAGAACATAAATATTATGACCTATGGGATACCACATATATAATAATGGCCTGGGCTGGGTGCAGTGGCTTACACCTGTAATCCCAGCACTTTGAGAGGCTGAGGTGGGTGGATCACATGAGGTCAAGAATTTGAGATCAGCCTGACCAACGTGGAGAAATCTCATCTCTACTTAAAATTCAAAATTAGCCAGGTATGGTAGCAGGCACCTGTAATCCCAGCTACTCAGGAGGCTGAGGCAGGAGAATTGCTTGAACCTGGGAGGTGGAGGTTACGGTGAGCCGAGATCGCACCATTGCACTCCAGCCTGGGCGACAAGAGCAAAACTCGGTCTCAAAAAAAAAAAATGGCCTGGAGGTCAGGATTAAGTCTCAGTAGCTACATTTCTATTTGTACACAGTCCTCATAAGTGGCACTTTTAGTTAGGTAGGAGCTATGGAACAGTAATAGACGTGATATCCACTTTTGGAAGTGACATGTGGCAGGATACCACAGTGTACGGCAGACCTAGATAAGGGAGCACACTCACACGCACCGTGTGCTGCCTGGGCTTTCTCACCATGTGGTGGCCAGGTTCCAAGAGGATGCGTCCTCCCTGAGACAAGAAATAGAGGCTACCAATTCTCAAGGTCTGAGCCTGGGAATTGTCACAGCATCACTTCTGCTGTATTCTATTTGTCAAGAAGTCAGAGAGCCAGATTTCAAAGGTCTGGGACATATAGTTCATCTGTTAAAGGGAGGAGTATCAAAGAATTGGGGGCCAGGTCTTAAAACCACCACAGCAGCTTGAATGTTGTTTCAGGGAGCCTTGTCTGGCCCCCTTCTCTTAAGCAGCCCTACCCATTCCCCGGAGTCATGGAGATATCACAATATCTCTTTGATTTTCTTCATAGCACCATTGCCTGGAGTTACTTGTAAATGCTTTTATTTAGTTGCATAATTAATTTTAAGCTTATTTCCATCTACTAGGTAATTTCCACAATAGCAAGAACATTTGTGATCTTGTTCACAGCTATATCTGTATATAGTAGGTACTCGCTAAACAAAAAGTTGGTGTACAATCAACATTTGTGGAGTGGATGAGTGGATGAAATTTTTATCATGTAACTCCTTCAACAGCTCCTAACAAGCATATATGCAAGACTCACCATTAATACTGGTCCCTCAGGCATCTTTGTATAATCTAGGGCTCTCGTTAATATGACCACTCCTAGACCTAAGAATCCAGCTAATTATCACAGGTTTAACCTGTGAAACTATAACTGAAGCTGCCTAGAACTAACGTAATTGTGGCTGCGCGTTGTCTTATGGAAATGCACCAAGTACCCTCTCACACAAATTCGTAGCTCTGACATGAAAAAATTGGATTAGGAAATAGCTAAGGAAGAGACGTTCATGAAGGCACAGCTTTCTGAGTGCAGAGAAGAAAATGTCTCTGTGCATTTGTTACTGTCCATGGTTATAGAGTTATTGGGAAGCAAACGGTAACAGTGCAGTGGTAATTCTGAGAAAATGGGCTGAGTGACTTACTGCCTGTTGGTTCAGAGCCTGCAAATCTGTTTTCCAAAGTGCAGCTGGCATAAAGCAATGGAATAATGTTCTGCTTTTTACCTGCTCCCACGGCCTTTATTGGGTCCCAGGAGGGAACGCTGAGCAAGGAGTAAGAGAAACTCACACACCAGATTCTAGGAATGACGCAGGCTGGGTAGCTGCAAGATGGATATTTACCAGACTTCAATTTTCATCTCAAATTAGTGACGCATCTCCGTTAATGAGGGCAGACTTCACCATGATTGTGCATCTCTATTTCCTTTTGGAAGAAAATAAAGTCAATTAAAATCATTGTATTTCAGAAGAAAAGCTATTCACACTGTGTTTTATTAGTAGCACAATGGTGGTGTTTTCCTTTGTTACCAAGACAAAAATTAACAAGTGTCTAATGGCACAAAGGTGGGTGACAAGCAAAATAGGCTATTAGTAAGGTGGCTGTTTTCAGACTTCGAAACAGAGGAGGCGGCTTCCAAGATTTAAAAACAAAATAAAAGCTCTTCTTGTGCTGTCAGTCTCTTTCTCTGAGTTTGCAGACCTCCTATCAGTCTCTACCTTATGCTGTCTGGTTGAAACATTTAAAGACTGTTGTTTTTTCCCCCAGTACATCTCAAATATTAAACTAATATAAAAGAAACATTTAGGTCATTTCTGGAGATTAAGAAGTGGTTTTAGATGATTTAATTGCTATAAAGTTCCATTTGGGAGTTTTGGTGTTTAATTGTATGTGTTGTATATTTAATATGTATTATTATTTTTAAATTTTGATTCTACCTTATTATTATACACATTTGTTTCTGTTTTAGTTAAAACAGTAACAAGTTTGGCTTCAGGAAAGAAAAGAAAGGCTTCCTTAGAAGTTGGGACATTTTCCCAAAGAAGTCACTATGAAACTAAAGAAAGTAGAAATCAAAAAGGTAACATCTGACTAAGATTAGTGAGAAAAATAGGGAAAGACACCAAGTCTTCTGATATACATAAAACTGAGCAGGGGGAATACTCTGACCAGAAACCTGATATGATCAAAACAGAACTCCTCGTCTTTCCTTTCATCCTAAAATTGTTTTTTTCTTTCCAACTCCCCCAACTCTTCTTGAAAATGTTACCATTCTTTCAGATTGCCAGCCTGGAATATTCTATTTCTATTTCTATTTCTTTTATCTTCTTGTTGTTTCCTAAAATTAGACCTTAAATATGCCATGTATTTCCATTTTTTCCTCTTATATCTGCCTTTTTGTCATTTGTTTTAATTTTTTTATTCCCAGTTTGGAGTGAAGTGTTGGCTTAGTTCTGGTTATACTGAATTTGTTTAAGACATATAGGATGAAACGTTCACCAAATAGGTGTAAATATGGGATTGGAATTCAGGAGCACCTTCAAGGTGTGCAATGAAATCTGTATTTGAAACTCACTTATAAGAAGAGTGGGTTTCTTCTTCATAAGAAGAGACAGTGGTGAATCTCATGACACTGAACTGAATGGAGGTAGTCCAGAGAGAGGTCAGGTTTAAGACCCCAATCACTAAGGTAAGGGGAGCGTGACCAAGAGCCAAAGGAGGTACGTGCAGGATAGAAGAAAGGAAAGTGGTAAGTCCAGTACACTGGGCAGCAAAGAAGAAGCTTTGAGAAATTGTCAAGTCATCATTGTCAAGTATCGTAGAGAGGTTCAATAAGGATGGAAAATCTGAATAGCCAGTTGAGTTTGACTTCCTGGAAGGGACTTTCTAGGTTGAGTAGAGTCTTAGGAAGCAAATGGAATAGGAGCAATGGGTAACCTGCGGTACAGAGGTCTAAACAAGAATGAATGATCTTCAAAATGGGTTGGAAAGCATCTCACATCATACTCACCTTTACTCTTGTTCTAGTTGGGATTTTTTCCCTCCTCTCCCAAAGCAGAGCCTGAGGAATGGGCTTGAGTACAGGTAGATTATGCAGAAAGTGATCCCAAGAAACGAGAGTGGGGGTCTGGGGAGAAGTGAAACAAGGAAGAAGAGAAAGCAATATAAAGATATATTACAAAGCCAGTGAAGCTGAAGCTGTTTGCACCTTAGGATCAGAAGATGAAGTGAATATTAGCCTGGTTCCCCCCTTGAGCTCCTTATTTCTTCCAAAACCCAACATTTTCAAAGCTCTCTCTTCAAGGTTGTCGGAGAAACATCTGGTTAGAAGGCTCTACTCATCTTTGATAACCTCTCCCTTCCCAGCCCCCTACCAATCTAATGAAGACTTTAGCTTCAGGCACTCCTGCATGGATTCATCTTTCTCTCCCTGTCCAGAGCTTAGGAAGTATGTTTTATTTACTTCATCTGGAAAGGGAGTCTTCCTACTTCTCCAGGTCACTCTCCATTCATTTCTTCTAATCCTCTTTCCCTCAGTGGATTGAAGTTTTGGAGACAAAAGTCACATCAGTGTCATTCTCATATAAGACAGCCACCCCACTAAAACACACACACACATACACATGAACAAACCCAATGAAACTAGCAGATAAATACTCTTCTCTCCCGTCCCAGTGTAAATCATGTTGGTATCATGCCCTTAGACTGGGCTTCCCTCCTTCTCTGTCTCACTCTGTGAGTACTTGAATGAGAGAAGAGAAGGGGAGAAATAATGTGGAGAAAACCATAAGTGAGTATCTCCAAGTATGTTTAGTGATTCCCATCTTCAAATAAATACTTGAATGAGAGAAGGAAAGCAGAAATACAAGGTTCTGTTTTCAAATATCACCCAGAAACAAAAGTTTATTTTTCTTCCCCTTAGGTTGATTGTAACAGGCTATAAATTCATTGAGATTAGGTACTATATACTAAACATATTTTATCCCATCTATTGCCTAATACAATCCTGGGTATACTGGTCACCACTGCAAGATTTGTACAGTGGTAATATCATTGACTCTTAGAAACATTTTTGGACCTGAGAGACGTACAGGTCTTTTTTTTCTTTACATATTAGCTAAAACAGGTGAGCACCTTCATTCTGATAGGACAGAGATGCTGCCGATGTAAAGGTTCAGTAGTTACTTGCCCCCCAGAGGAAAAAGAAGGAGCAGCAAATTGCCTTCATGGGAGAAAATTGCCAGCCTGCCACTGGGCTTACCCACCGTTCTTTTTAAGATCTCAGAGGGCGAACGCAATGTCACACATCATCTAGCAACATAAGTGACCACAAATTCTCATCGCAGCCAATTCTCCCTACTTCTCCACCAGGATACTTCTCCTTGATCTTGTTCTCCTTCACAGCCTTTCCTTGGTAGGTGCTCTTAGTATGATCAGTTCTAGCTGTTTATGCTGTAAATTCTTCCCTGTTGTTCACAACAGAAAACTCTTGGGTAATTCAGTGGTTAAGAAATGTCAGGAGATTATCTATCTATCTATCTATCTATCTATCTATCTATCTATCTATCTATCTATCTATCTATCTATCTATGTATCATCTATCTTAGTGCCCTCAAGTTAAGATTGCTTGTTAGTTGTCTTAGAAAGTCTTCCTACTTTAAACTGTGTTGTTCATCATTTCACAGGTCTGTGTGAAATGGACAATTTTCTGTTTCAGCGTGACTGGATCAGACTAAACACCCTTGGTTATTTTCACTTTGTCTTTATTTCCAGAGATAAATGTCACTGCAACGGACACTGAGCAACGACTCAGCCCATTCATTTGTTTCTATGTGAACAGTACATAAAGTATCCACACTGAACACTATTCATTTTCAGTAGTGAGGAAATGTTTCAGTGATTTTGTTAACATGTATTGCTTTTGTAAACTTTCCCAACGAACCTAAAATCTGGACAGGCATTGACATAGGATTCCGTATGAAGGAGACCTTTCATCCTACCAAATTGGGAGAGCCACTGTAGGAAATAGTTTGGCAGTTTCTTATGAAGCTAAACATGACTTTACCATATGACAAAGCAGTTCCACTCTTAGATATTTACCCAAATGAGAGGAAAACCTATGGATGCACATGCTTATTGTGGCTTTATTCATAATTGCCTCACACTGGAAACAAACCAAATGCTTCTCAACAGGGGAATAAGTAAACAAGCCTTGGTACATCCATATGTCCACCGAAATACTTACCACTCACCCATAGAAAGGAAGAAACTACTGTTTCACACAATAACATGGATGAATCTCAAATGCATTATACTAAGTGGAAGAAATGAGACTTGACATATCACATATTGTGTGATTCTATCTATAAGACATTTTGAAAAGGGCAAACTGTAGAAGCAGAAAACAGATCAATGGCTGCCAGGCCCAGGAAGAGGTTGATGACGAGGAATGTGGAGGAATTTTGGGGGGTGAAGAAACTATTTCATAGCCTGATGGTGGTGGATATTGAACTTCATATACTTGACAACTCATATAAATCACAACACAAAAACACATTCACAGACACACAAGCACACACGCACACGTGCACGCGCGCACCCACACACACACACACACACACACACACACACACACGTACTCTATAAGGACAGATGTGCATCCACTAGCAGTCTCTCTCTCTTTTTCTTAGGATTTTCTGGGGCTTCATTCTCTCCTATGCAATGCAGGCATAGCAAGTGCCTTACGCACAGGTACGGGCTCACATTAACTCAGCTTAACAACTTCAGAGAAAACGGGATACTTCTTGTCTCCAGTGATGTGGATATAAAATCCTAGGAAGAAACTTGGCCCATTGAGAATCAAGTAAAATTTCTTGGCCAACCACTTCGGCAAAAGTGATGAAGTGCTATCTTTGGAAATTATACATTTATTCTTATGACCTGGGAGATGTGACATAGTGATATATCACACGGAGTAGAGGGTTGGCCTGGCCCCAAAACTCGAAGGTGGTCCTTCTAGAAAGGATCAGGAGATTAAAAAAAAAAAAAAAAAAAAAAAGCAGAGACCACTCTACTACTAGTCTTACATTCACAGCATATAGGGAGGCCATTATGGGAACTTAATGCAATAAGTTGCCACAAGCTGTTCCAGATACACATCTAAATCTGTCCTCCCAAACCACATCACAGCCACTGGGACCTTGAGACAAATAGAGGTTCCTGATTGTCTAACTGGTTATATCTTTGCCTTGTTGCTGTGAGTGTTTCTATTGTTTTTCCAGGTGTTTTTGTTGTTCTATGGATTGTAAACTCTGTTGAGAATCTAATGAGAGCTTTAGACCAACGGCCTTGAAAACTATAGCAGACCTGAGGTTTCATACCCAACTCTCCATCTTCTCATCCTTCCTACCCCCTACCTCCACCAGTTCATAAAGCTCAGGAAAAGATTATTCATCTAGACCAGTGGTGCTCAAATGCTAGCCCACATTATGATCCCCAAGAGAGCTTGTTAAACACAGATTTGTGTGTCCTACCCCAGAGCTTCTGATTTAGTAGGGCTGAGATGGGGCCTGAAAGTCCACATTAGCAAATTCCTAGGTGACTTGGGTATTGTTGGTCGGGGGACTAGACTTTGGAAGCCACTGCTCTAAACCATAGACTAATGATGTCTACACTTACTGTCCTCCATCACTCCTCTACTGCAGAATTTTCCTGAATGTGACTTAGTCATCAGGGAGCCTGAATTTATTGTAATATAGACAATCTTTTTTTTTTTTTTTTCATTTCGAGAGGGAGTCTTGCTCCGTTGCTAGGCTGGAGGGCAGTGGCACGACCTCAGCTCACTGCAACCTCTGATTCCCTGGTTCAAGCAATTCTCCTGCCTCAGCCTCCCGAGGAGCTAAGATTATAGGCACTCGCCACCACACCCAGGTAATTTTTGTATTTTTAGTAGAGATGGAGTTTCACCATATTGGCTAGGATGGTCTTGAACTCCTGACCTTGTGATCCGCCCGCCTTGGCCTCCCAAAGTGCTGGGATTACAGGCATGAGCCACTGGACCCACCCAAAATATGCAATCTTGATGCCTCTGTAAGGAGCACTGTTGGGAACACAAACAATAACAAAATCAAGTACTTATTCACATATTGATTCATATGTTAAAATTGAGCCATTTAAAATATGGACAATATTCTTCCAGTAGAATAAAATATATGAGAAATCAACTCTTAAAATTACACTTAAACTTAACAATTATTGTTTAAAGAGCCTGCCTTTTTAAATGAATCATTTTCATGTTTTTAGTTATCCCATTTTGAAAAACCCTAACACTGCATATTCATATATTTTTACAAAGTTAAGACCAGACTGTGTAAACAATTTTGTTTCAATTTTTGTGTAACATTCTATGTGTCTCCTCACACCATTCCAAACCCTTCAAAAACAGAATTTCCCATTGGAAGTGCAAGACTATCATGTGGATGAGTAAGAATTTGGAAAAAAAAAAAAATTCCATGTTTGATTTTGATCATTAAAATTTCTGATTTCCAAAAGTTGAGGATTATAAATAATGCTTTGATCATAGCCTCAAAAATTGGTTTATTTCCCTTAAATATAATCAGTACATCTACTGGATCAAGGAATTTGAATTTTGTTAAAGACTTCACAAATATTGTATACTCTGATTATCTAGGCAAGATTGCAATTCCAAGGACATTTGTATAGGATTTTAAGCCCCCAAAGAAGGGAGACGTTAGAGGCAAGTTGCAGATATGTCATTACTCCCCCTTCTCTTTAAGAATGTCTCACCCAGACTTCTAATTTCTAGCCGTTTTGCCTTTTAATAAAAATCTACAAGGCAACTTATTAGGCAAACACAAAAAAATAGAGAGGGCCTGGAAATGACTGTGTGACCTGAGGGTGAAGACAGGGTGGTTCCTTCATGCCCTTTCCTCTGTAGTCTGAGTGGGCCCTGAGTCGACACACGTATCTGAAGCATTTGTGACTCCTCCTGACAACCCTGTGGATGTTTTGACCCTCAAGGATCCATATCACGCCAATGCCACAGTCTATTGCAATCCAAACCTCTTTAATTGATGACCATTCTCTCCCATCTTCTGACTTCATGGTCTTTGAGGTCCTTTCCCTGTCTCTGTTGTAGATTAGTTCCCGCAGGAAGCCTACTTTGAGACTCAGATTTCTGTATAGGAATTCTATTGAGGAGTTCTCTTGGAATCCCCTGTGGGGGAGCAAAAGAGGCAGGATGGGGCCAGGGGAGAATGGGCTGCTATGCTGTGCCATTCCCACAGAAGCCTCAGCTGACCCTCAGGGGTGCTCTGGAGCTGGTGTAGCCCTCCAGAGCTGTCTCAGATTGGGGCACACAGGCCTTCATGCCTCATGTAGCATTCATTGGCTGCAGGCTGTCTCCTGGATGGGGCATGACCTTGGTGAAGGCATTTCTGAGGACAGCACTCAGACCTGCACCATCAGCATCTGAAGGTCCTGAGAGCTGGAAGAAAGAGAAACTTGCTTCTCGAGGATTTGGGGGCTGCTTTCCAGCATACACTGCTATCTCATGTTGCTGCAGGCACAGAGCTCCTCTCCTTGAGCAGTTCCCAAACACGGTATTGAGTGAGTATAATTTAACCAGGTTTTGGAGCTATAGGAGTAGTCTTTCCACCATTTCACTGGCCCAGCCCCTTCTTTCTCTCATTTCCCAGCTTTTTTCTAACTATTCTCTCTCAGAATCCCTCTTTCTCATGCTTTTTCTATTATGCAAAGCAGAATATGGTGATTTTTTTCCAACCCAGAAGTCAAACCCTGGGCCTGAACAGGGGTAGGGAATGTGGGCATATCCCCTTCCAGCAAACTGGCCTACCCAATCCCTCCAACGTGCTGGGAAGAACTGGGCTTTCCCTTTAATAATGTCCAGTAAGGCTTTCTTCTTTCCTTGATGCATTTTTATTTCTATTGCACACAGCAATCCCTAACTTCTTTAGACTGAGGTGTGCAGGCCTTTGCACCCTCGAGTACCCCCACACATACCAGATCACTCCTGGCTATATCTTTTCCCTCAAAACAGGGAGTCTGCAGGGCAAAAAGATGTGCCCACCCAGACCTGGATACCTCTTTGCAAGATGTGCACCCTTGTAAGACCAAGAGGCAGGCACCCAGGTATATTAGTTTTTTAGTGCAGCTATACAAATTCTCATAAACTCAGCAGTTTGAAAAAGCGCACATTTATTATCTTACAGTTCTGGGTGTCAGGAGTCTAAAATAGGTCTCACTGAGCTAAAATCAGTGTGTTGGCAGGTCTGCAGTCCTTTTTAGAGACCCCAGAGGAGAATTCTTTTTCTTGCTTTTCTAGCTTCTAGAGATCCCTTCAGTTTCTCCTGGTCCCTTCCACCATTTTCAAAGCCAGCAACGGCCAGCCAGGTTTTCCTGCATCACATCAATCTGACTCTTCCTCTTCGGCCTCACTCTTCGACATTTAAAGACCCTTTCAGTTATATGTGCCCCTACCCCCCACCCCAGATAATCCAGGATAATCTCTTCATTTGAATGCCAGTTGATTATTAAACCTAAGTCCATAAGTGACTTGAATCCCCCCTTGTCATATAATGTAACCTGTGCACAGGTTTTGGGGGCAAAGGTGTGGTCATCCTTGGGAGGTCATTATTCTGCCTGCCACACCAGGACTCCAGGATCCTCTGCCTGGACAGACCATCTAGTCCATCTCCAAACGCAGAGGCATTGTCACTGAGAACACCCTAGGGCGAAGGGTTCTCAAGGCTGCTGGGGAGTGGTGAGAACACTGGCTTGGACATGCAGGCTGGGGGGTCCACTCTCAGGCACGGAAGCCCCTCACGGTGCTGACAGAGACATGGCAAGATGTGAAAGGGGCAGGGTGGGCTGCCAGCCACAATGGGGAGCTTCTGTTTGCACCTAGGCCCTGGGACTCAGCATGGGCTGGGGGTGGGGCTGGGTACGCCACTAAAAGGGGAAAAAAGAGAGAAGTATTGCGTTTCAATTTTCTGGTTCATAGAAGGTTAATTGATATTTAAATCCAAATCCTGTAAGTTCTTTGATATTTGTGAGGAATTAAATCACAGATGTTTCTGTTCTCTTGCTGCACTTCATGTTGCTTTATAGTTTGGTTTTAATTATTTCTGGAACAAAATGAGGGATAAATAAATACACTTTTCAACTTTACTGGAAATTTTCTTCTTCATCCACACAAGCTCAGAAACATAACATGGTGTTATCATTTCATTTAATTACATAATGGATACTTTATATTCTAGGGGAAAGACAGGCTAGAATGTGGTTACCTTGTTGATCTGAAAATTTGTTATTACAAAGGAAATAGCAATTAGGTTTACTTTGATATGGCTAGAACATTTCCAGAGTAATAAGAACTTATCCATACTAAGCCAGTCTATACATATATGATACGAAAACCACCTTCTAAACTACAAAGCCTGGTACGCAACCTCAGCAATTCCGCATCTTGACAACGTGGACTCTTTGTAAAATGAATCCAAGTCCACACAGTGACTCTTGCTAAAATGACAAGTGTCCAAGTAACCAGAGCATTAAATAAACTGCTTTTGGTGTTAAATGACAAGATGAAGGAGGAACTCCAAGCAGTCTCTGGAGTTTAAGCATCTGCAATCTTGTGTTACGAAGAATTTGATGCCTGTCTTATTCTGAAAATTAGCTAAAAGTTTATTTGTCAGTTCTTTCCTTTTTTAATCTTCGAAACTATGTTGCTGTGTCCTTGGAACGATGCAATGCTTCCCTGAGGTACGGCAGTGAAGCTTGAATATTTGCCTTACTAAATCTCCATTTAATTTTGTTAGCTTTTTTTCCTCCCCTAGATCTTTGTGATTGGGCTCAACCATTCTCAGCATGAAATCTTAACCTTTTTGACCCTTAATCCCAATTTCCAACCTGCTGAGGAAGCACTTGTTCCTTTGTACTTCAATTTTCTTGAGTAGCTTAAAATAAAACACTCCATGCAGCTGACTGTGTGTGAGAAATCATGCTAGGGTCTCAGTATTTTCTTCAGAGTGGAGTTGAAGCATGTCTCATGCAACACATAGAAAGCTAGTAGTGGGTAGATTAATTGAAAAAAAAATTTTTAGAGTAAGGGCTCATGAAAATGATTCATATGTGCCTCAAACATTTTTATTTTAACTTAAAACACAAATTGACATTCATTTGCCAATCTTTGACGAATAGCTAAGGTCTCTTCTGTGACTCTGGGTCCCTTAATTGGCGTTATATGTTGTCTCTCTTAATAAATCATACCCTTAATGTATCCCCTAAGACACCCAACTTCAGTTTTTTTGCACTGGAGCAAGAATTAAAGTGACTTGCAAAGCAGTCCGATTGAGTAATCCTTCTTGATTGTTACAGTTTCTCCCCAGAACCTCCACAGTTTTCTCAGCCATACCTAATTCAACAAACCATGTTTCTTAGCTCACTTTCATCAAACCATTCTGAAGCATCTGTCGACTAAAGGAAAAAAGTCTGTGTTTTAAAGAATTAAAGTTAGTTGTATTCAGCAGTCGTACTGAAGACTATGGGCTGAGACCTGCAGCAGCTTGGGAGCAGTCCTGTGAGCCTGCCTGACCCAGTGTCTCAGCCCACAGCTTATAGACAGGTGGTGGGGGCTCAGTACAGGCAAAATCACATCAAAGTTACTCAGACGTTATGTTGAAGCAGAATCATGTCAAGGTTTGGGTGTAAGAGTATATCTGGTGTTATATTACTAAAGTTCATTTGCTGATAGATTATAGAAGCACGGTCACTAACCCTGTTACACGTAACCTTCTGTGTATGAAAAAGAAAGCAGTAGTGTCATTTATCTTTTGAGGAATACAGTGACCCAGGCCAGAGACAGGAGGGGTCCATGTGCTCTATCCTGTTTTGTCTTCAGAGCATCTTTCCGGAGAGCTGCACGTTGTCACAGAGTCAGGGGCTTTGTGAAGTTATACTGGCAAGCAGAAGTAAGCCAACATAGCTTTTGTTTGCTACTTTGTCTCACATATTCAACTTATTTTTCACCGAAACGCCTCTTTCTCTGTGCACTCAAATTTCACTCATTTGCATAAATCCAATTTACATAAATTAATTTGCTTTCCTAATTACAATTACAATTATAATTCTAATACATTTGATAATAAACCCAGTTGACTCTTGGTAAGCAACTGTGTTATCAAGGCAGAATAGTAGTGCCTGGGCTTACTAGAGAGAAGCTTAAACCGAAGGGTAGGGGATGTTTGGGTCACCGTAGTGGAAGCTGGCCATAGCCCACATTGGCTCCTGGGCCCACTCCGAATGTCACCTGCAGCTTTGCTGTCTTCCCCCCTCAAGTGCCCATGCCCCTCTACCTGAGGGACGTCTAGAATTGCTGTGAAGCCAGCACTCCCAGGCCGGAGATTCATGAGGGATGGGTATTGATGGGTAAATACTCCAGCATGCTTCTGCTTCCCTGGGCCTGTTCTGAAACAGATCCTACTCAGTCCCCAAGCTGCCCACCGTAGTCACCTGCTCACTGATAGACCCTTTCTTGGTTCCCTTTCCTTCTGCCTCCCCACCCCCTTTTTCATGAGTATGCCTGGTATCACTTCCCAAATCAACAACTTACACCCCAATCTTTGTCTCTAGGTCTTCTTCTGAAGGGACCTAAACTGAGACAGTCACAAACCAACATGCTGTAAAGATACGACAGAGAAAATTGATCTGGTGAGCGTAGTAAATAGAAGCTACATAAGAAACGTTCCACTGTTTTTGGAAATCTCATTTGGTCTCTGTGTCTTCTGACCGTTAAGCAGTTTTCATCCTTATATTTACACACAGGGTCCTTTCCTGCAACCAACATTTTGCCTTCTTTGTGAATCCAAGGAAGATGAGTGTTGGAGAGCGTGTTACAAGCTTCTGACTGAGACCAGTGTTTGCCTGGTGTCTTGCTTTTGTCCTCCAGCCCCAGTTCACCTTTTTAACTCTTCATCTGCCCTGAATTTTATGAACTGGTCCTCCTGGGTCTTTGGTACCTTCTGTGGCTCTGCTTTGGTCTCCTATCCTGACTCCTAGCTCTGGTTCACCCAGGCTTTCAATTTGCCTGTGGTTCTGGGCCCCTGCTATAGAAATCTATGCTAAGCTGAGACTCCGTCTTGAACTTCTGCCCTGAAACTTTCATTCCCACTTCCCACTCAGTCTCTCTTTTCCCCCTTACCCTTCCACTTCCCTGGACTGTGCTCATGGCCCTCTGAGCCATCTCTTGCCTGTGCACTTCAGGTGGTATTTCCAATTCATGGCAGGTGGTATTTCTAATGCATGGCTTTCAAAGTATTTTTCTATAAAACTTATCTTCCTACCACTTAGAGCCATCTAAATGTTTTTCTCCAAAGATACACAATATTGAATTAATACCCTTTCAGAAACAGAACAAAACTATTGTGCTGTCTCTCCTCCATTCTTAAGAACGAGTGTTTGGATTGTAAAGTGATTGAACCACACTCCATTCTCTCTTATTAATGGAAAATTGGCCATAAATTGCCGAGGCGTGACTAGCTCATTTCCCAACACAGCTGCAAATGCTTTATGTGGGGATCACTTTTGATTTCTGAGAATGAAAGAAGAAAACTCTACAGAACTGACACCTCGCTAAACAGTACCTCGTGTCATTACCTATAGAGAACAACTGTTCTGAAGAGGAATGGATTGAAGATAGTGCCACCTTCAGCCGAGGCTGTTTCCTTAGAATGCATATTTTTAATGTTTTTACGGTGTGGTAGATTTGGCTGCAAGCTTTGAAAAGACAGCCATTTGAAAAACTAATCTAAAATGCATATGTGCCTGAGCAGTGCTTCGTATTTAGTGCACAATTCATAATGACATCTTATTATATAATTTTGAAAGCATGATATGTTTTACAAAGCATCTTCACCCATAAATTATCGATTTTAATCTTCGGGCATCCTGGAAAAATATATATCAGTATCCCCATTTTACAGATAAATAAGGTGTTTGGATAGATTCATTGATATATACTTAAGGACACAATACATAAAAAGACACATGAGCTCATATCTTCTGATATGATGTCTAGTATCCCAGTAGATATCCATCTTCTATCTCCCCCCCAAATCTTCTTTTCTCCTGGGATCAGCCCTCTCTTGGGGAAATTATTTTTTCCCGACTTCAAATAAAAGTCATAGAGTGGCTGCTAAATACTGTACCCCACTGACACCATTTCCTAGGGTCTATAATCCATGCAATAAAAAGAGAGTCATAGTCAGCATTTTTTTTCATTGAGTACCAAGGGAAGAAGCTTCTTCCCTCTCAGTTAATGAACTTCAAAGCTCTTCTCTGTCATATTTCCAGTCTCATAAGAAAAGGAGTAAAGTCCATGAGAATGAAGTTGACATAGGAAGAGGAATAAGAAATGATGGAAGGGAGTCCTTATGGTTTGCAGGTAGCTGGTGCCATCCATGAGGCCAACTGTTCCCATTCATTATGTAGCTTTCTTACCATGTCAATACAATCACTCCTTCCTAGCAGTTGGGGTCTGCCAGGTGCATTAAAAAGACAGGTATCACCCAGGTGTGGTGGCTCATGCCTGTAATCTCAGCACTTTGGGAGGTCAAGGCGGGTAGATCACCTGAGGTCAGGAGTTGGAGATCAGCCTGATGAACATGGTGAAACTCTGTCTCTACTAAAAATACAAAAATTAGCCAGGTGTGGTGGCGTGCGGCTGTAATCACAGCTACTCAGGAGGCTGAGACAGGAGAATCGCTTGAACCTGGGAGGCAGAGGTTGCAGTGAACCAAGATCGTGCCACTGCACTCCAGCCTGGGCAATGAGAGTGAAACTATGTCTCAAAAAAAAAAAAAGAGAGACACAGGTATTCCAGTGCATTAGCTCATTTGAACCTTAACAAGAACACCATGAGTTAGGTGGCACAGTTATTACAATATTTATTTTTAAGTTGAATTAACTGAGACTCTGTTCATTTGAGTCTAATCCACTGAGATAAAACTAGTAGGTGACCAAGATGAGATTACAGCTGCCTTCTTTTTATACCAAGTCCAAAACTTTTCTTCCTTACCACATAGTGTATCTACTGCTGGTGGATAAAGAAGGTAAAACAAGACAGAATTCTGCAAGTTGCTTTGTATACTTTTTCACTGCTCTGGAAGTCAAACTCTCCATGTGCTATTAACTCAGATGATCCCATTTTACAATTAGGAAGCATTTTTTCTCCAGCTCACTTTATACCAAGGAAATTTCTATTTCATTTAATCATTTATTGAGCACCTATTTCACCTAAGAGACTAGATTTGACCTAAAGCTACATATTTGCATATCTTCTTTCTACGTCTTATTCTGCTTTTCTCCCTCCTCAGCAGGTCCCTCCTGAGATCACTCCATCACTTGCCAAACATCCCCATGTCAGGTGCTGCTTTTAGGAAACCAGACCCAAGACACCCTCTTCTTCGTGTCACATCTACATCTTCATATCCACACCATGTTTGTCTTTTCTGTTGGCTCTTGCACCTACCCAGCCACACATTTGCTATGTTGGTCAGTGGGAACAGAAGGAGCAGCTTGGTGGTTTCAGGATTTGGTACCGAATCCATATACCCCATGCAGCATGGGGCTACTCGGCTGGCTAAGCTGGTGGATGTAAAGAGTAAGGGATAGCCTGCATTTCTTGAAATAGCATAGTAGCGACTGTACTAATTTTAGATAACGACACAAAATGCCTGGGGCAATAAACATGTGTGTGTCTGTGTTTTAATCCAAGATGAAATTATACAAAGAAACTTTTAAGAAGAGGAAAAAAGAACTATGTCATGATTCTCACTTGAAGTGAAGTAATGCAGGGGCTGGGAAATAGATCCCAGGCACCCCTCTCCAACGTGGGTATACCTGGATAACTGAGTGACTGCAGAGTGGCAGTTCTGAGTGACCACCGTGTGTTGAATAAGCCAGGAATGCCAGAATATGCTCTAAGGAAAAGTGCAGATAATAAACTTTAAAAAAAGACAACTTATCAAAATTGGTAGTATCTCAAGGAGTTGGGGGTCACCAGGTGAGTAGTGAGGATAGAGCCAGCCATAGGATATGAAGAGAAGTGGCAGAAGAAAGGAGAAGGAGCTCAGTGAGTGCCAGATGGAGTACTTGTGGATATATGTATTCCAGAAAGTTTGGCTGGAAAATCTGGCCAAAGAGAATTGATCTTTATTGCGCATATATGTTATTATAATGCAGGAAATAGTGCTTACCTTTTAACAATTACATGAAGAATGGACAATGTCTCATTTTACACTTGAGATAACCAGATTTGAAGCTGGATAACTTGTCTGAGGTCACACGGCTAGCAAGGGATGGGAGCTGAGGCTCAAACCCATCTGTTTGATGCTAAAGCATTACATGCTGTGTTGCCTCCTGTGCCAACTATTTTTCTGCTCTGTAACCTCACTGCATCCCTTTGAAATTTATTTTCTTCACGTCACAGAGTTGGAAATCTGCAACTCACTATTGATCAGACTCTGTTACTGATATTGTACAGCTAATTATATATATATATATATTTGTAGCTGTGATGGTTGTTAAGGTAATGTTAAATAATACGTTTTAAGCATCTGTTTTATGAAGAGTTATTTCCTCTGCATAGTATAAGTTTGAGTTCCTTTTTGCTTGTTCTCAGTTTTCCCCTTTTTTCAGCTTTAAAAGATACTAAAGGCTGGGAAAGAAAGGGCAAGGGGAAGTAGGTGGGATGGAGAGATAGGGAACGACTTGTTAAATGATACAAAATTACAGCTGGACAGGAGGGCTAAGTTTCAGTGTTCATACCATTGTAGGATGATTATAGTTAATATTAATATATATTTTCAAAAGAGCTAAAAAGAGAGTATTGAATGTTCCCATCATAAAGATATGATAAATATTTGAGTTGATGGATATGTGAATTACCCTGATCTGATCACTGAATGTTACATGTATGTAAATATCACTGTGTACCTCATAAATATGTACAGTTATTATATGTCAATTAAAAATATATCTAGTTAAATTTTTTTTAAATGATAGTTAAAACACAACCAAAAAAAGATATGTTCTAGCTGTAGAGTAACCAGAATTAGTATGTTCGAATTCAGGGAATCAGTAACATCGTGATGTGGCCTTTTTTATTATAGTTTCTACCAGATTCCACTTGTAGAAAAATGTGGAAAACAGACATTTTTAGTGTGTTCTCTTCTGGGTCCTCTTTCTCTTCCTTCATTAATTGAGTTGTCCGCCTTTCAACCATACCCAGATCTAAGGTAGAACCACCATAATTGCACCACAGCCCTTCTAATTCCTGACTTCTGATAATTGCCTTTGTCCTTAACCAGTTCTGCATTTCTTCTCATAGTAGTAACCAAGCAAAAACCACTTCCTAGAAAGTCTTCGCCAAAAGTTCCATGAGGTATAACACCACTATTTCTCTAGAGCCTTGAGGCATATGTGAATATGTATGAATACATCATTCATACACATGAATACAGGTAGTATATTATTTTAGATTAGGAAAAGTTCCCTGAGATCACCACAAACCCAATTTCCCCATTTTATAAATGAGGAACGGAAGCCCAGAGTTGTGACTTTGTCTCAGGTCACACAATCACATTGTGGAAAATCTGGGACCACAGCCCATCCTAATCTGTGTTTCTTCCCATGATTCCGCCATCACTTAAAAATGCCAGGAAAAGGCACATTACATGCCCTGGGAGGTTTTCCTTTTTTGAAATGGAGTCTCACTCTTTTGCCCAGGCTGGAGTGCAGTGGTGCCATCTTGGCTCACTGCAACCTCCGCCTCCGGAATTCAAGAATTCTTCTGTCTCAGCCTCTCAAGAAGCTGGGACTACAGGCACATACCACCACACCTGGCTAATTTTTGTATTTTTATGTACATATATATATATATATATATACACATTTTTTTTTGAGACGGAGTTTCACTCTTGCCGAGGTTGGAGTGCAATGGTACGATCTCAGCTCCCTGCAACCCTCATGTCCCAGGTTCAAGCAATAATCCTGCCTCAGTCTCCTGAGTAGTTGGAAGTATAGGTATATGCCACCACACCCTGTTAATTTTGTATTTTTAGTAGAGACGGAGTTTCTCCATGTTGGTCAGGCTGGTCTCAAACTCCCGATCTCAGGTGATCAGCCTGCCTTGGCCTCCCAAAGTGCTAGGATTACAGGCATGAGCCACTGTGCCTGGCCCTGTACTTTGTTTTGTTTTGTTTATTGAGATTGATTCTTGCTCTGTCACCAGACTGGAGTGCAGTGACACTGTCTGGGTTTACTGCAACTTCCACCTTCCAGGTTCAAGTGATTCCACTGTCTCAGCCTCTAATATAGCTGGGATTACAGGTGCGCACCACCACTCCTGGGAATTTTCGTATCTTTAGTAGAGACAGGGTTTCACCGTATTGGTCAAGGTGGTCTCAAACTCCTGATCTCAGGTGATCCACCCACCTCGGCCTCCTAAAGTGCCGGGATTACAGGTGTGAGCCACCACGTCCAGCCCCTGAGTTTTTCCATGACTCATGTTGGTGTGGAAGACATCCTGGGGCTGCTTCCAGAAGCAGATCCTGCAAAGAGGATCAGAGTGAAGGTGGTTTATTTAAACTGTGGTAGAAACCAGTGAGGTTACAGAAGCAGCAGCTCGAAAAAGAAGAAGGATGAAGCAAGAATATGATTTCAGGCAAAGTTTCAGCCTCAGCTTGATCCCATGAGGACCTCAGGAGTGCACTTGGCTCTGCAGAGCTCTTTCCTTCTCGGTTCAAGGAACTGGGGTTTTACATATAATTATCAGTCAGTCACTGACTTTGACTCCACTTAAGAGACATAAACATATGCCCCAAGTGGCTCCAGGAACCCAAAAAAAGACCTCTGAAGGAAGCTGCAGATACATGTGTACAGGTGCACAGCTACCTTCTTCATCCTTCATGACTTAAGACCTTTTCAAATAGGCCTTCTATGGCCCATCTATCTAATGCAGGTCTGTCTTTACCCATCACTGTCTACTCTGTTGCCTTATTTTATTTTCTATAGTGCCCTTAATTGCTCTCTGAATGTATTTGTTTTTAAGTTTAAATGCTCTAGGTCAATGAGGCCTGAGATTTCATATTTCACCAGTCTACTTTCAATCCTGAAAGAATGCTTGGCACACAGTAGTTGTTTAATGTATATTTGTTGAATAGAAATGAGTGGATGCATTAAAAAAAATCATGAAGCTTCTGTAGAGAAATGTGGATCTATTAGAAAGTTCTGGCAGTATGGACTATGGCACAACAAATTTGTCATTTTCTCCTATCGTTATGCAAAGGAACACATGTGAAGGATTGTATTAAAGTTCAATCTGTGAAAGATGTGTCATCTTTCACATCACTGTAGATAATATTAGTCTTAATGGGTATATTTTACAGTGGTGTAATGCTTCCAGGATATTTTTTGAAGAAAATTATGGCATTGAAGGGAGTCTTTTAGTTCTTTGATACATTATATTCAATAGAATATAATCGCTTCTTTTCCCCCCAGAAGGTGTTTGCATTTCATTATATGTCATTATCCGATATATATGTTTGGCATAAAAGGCACTTTTCCTTTTTTGCATGGGACACATGTAGTAGAAAATCTCCATGAGTTGATGGCCTATTCTGCTCTACCATGTATTACATTTGGGATAGCTGCAGCCCCTTTTCTTTTCTGCCAAGGTGTGGAGAATATATTGATTCATTACATCATTTGTATTCTATTCTTCAGATCAGAAATTGGCCTAGGCATTCATACTGACACAAATCTTTCCCCTTGCACCAATAACTTTTTTTTTCCTTTAGCCAAATACTGTTTCCCTGAGCAGCAATTTAGTCATTACCCCACGATATGAAAGAAATGTGAAATCTGTCACAGGGAAGATGATGTTGTGACACAAAGAGGGATCCTCTGGGAGGTTTAAGCAGGTTTTCAACAAGATTGAAATGAATGTGACATTATGTTCATAGTCATAATTAAATGTATTCTTTTTGATGTGTGTGTGAATGTGTGTGTTCTTTACGACGAAGAGAATGAAAATGAGAAAATGTGACTGACTGCAGACTATGAACAGAAACCAATCTTCACCTTAAATATAGCATCTTAAATATGTGGGTCATGCTTTAATTTAAGTTCCAAGGCACTCAATCTAAAATATCAAATGTATAACTGGGACTTAAGGAATGGGCTAATAATAGATACCTAATGGCATCCCCAGGAGAGCTGCAGTCATCTTTAGATGTCTCTCTCCTGTGCTAGGCATGAGAAAAGCAGCTATGGCTGGCCTCTTCACTGCTGTGTCTCCAGCATGCGGACAGTGTTGGCATAAATAGGCACCTAACAAACAGCTGTTTATTAAATTGATATTTATATCTTACATCCTATATCATGTATTGGAAATAGAAATAGGTGTGATTAAGATGAGGTGAGGAGATGTAGGAGAAGAAAGAAGGGAGAAGAGAGTGAGAAGAAAGGAGAAGGAGAAAAAGAGAACTTCTGAAACAAATATACCAGAAGCTCTGTCCCATGAAGGGAATCCTACACTCACTGCGTTGTAAAGAAGTGGCCAAAATAAGTGAAGCAACTTGAAAATGTCAAAGTCCTGAGATGTTCAGTAATTAGGAAGAAAGCAAATCGACTGTTAATATAAGATGTGGAGGACTGCAATAGAATTATCCCCATTCTTCATTCCTCCCTGTATCCATTCCTTTCCCGGATGACTTTGCAATGTTCTCTAGACCATGTGGCAAGTGACTTATTCCATTCCTTGATTTGGGCTCACCCATGTGCTTTCCTTTGGTTAATAACATGATAGTTCAGAGACACAATGAATGAGTCTGTGACTCTGGCAATTCTTTTGTAGAGGGATGGCTCCATATTGACAATGAGATTTTTAAAATGTATTACAAAATTCATGAGTCCATGTGAGAATACAGTGATATACTGATGAAGATTTAGAATAATGGGTGGAGAAGAGGTGCGTACGCATTTGCTTACTGTTCCATCAGTGCTTGAGAGGAGTCTGCATAATCTAAGTACCGTCTCTTTCTGTCAGGTCCAGGAACCTTCTCTTCATATTTTGTTGTTTTTGTTTGTTTTTAAATTGTCAGATGTGTTTTTCTGGACTAATGTCATATTTTCTTACTGCAAAAAAAGGTGGCAGCTGGGCCAGGGCAGTGGCTTATACCTGTAATCCCAGCATCTTGGGAGGCCAAGGCAGGTGGATCACTTTGATGTCAGGAGTTCATGATCACCTTGGCTAACATGGTGAAACAACATCTCCACTAAAAATATATAAATTAGCCAGATGTCATGGCACACATCTGTAATCCCAGCCACTCAGGAGGCTGAGGCGGGAAGATTGCTTGAACATGGGAGGGGGAGTTTGCAGTGAGCTGAGATTGCACTACTGCACTCCAGCCTGGGTGATAAAGTGAGACTCCATCTCAGAAAAACAAAAAAACAACATAAAACCGGTAGCAACTCTGTTATTACTGAGATTATTACAGGTAATTCAGAACCTGTTTGTATAATAATAGCTTGAAATGATACAGACATTTTTTGACTCTGCAATTCCTCAATACCACTTATTTAGTGCTGATGACTTTATTACTCAGGATGCTGCGTCCCCCCATGCCACCGTAAGTACTGTCTTCTAGTGACTCTCTTAAAGGTCGTTGAAGAGCATCACAATTGTAAATTTTGCCCAAACTATGCAGGAAAATAGGTATAATTGTTTTCTGGTCATATTAGTATCATTTGGATTTTTATAGAGTAAAAATAAAGCAACACACCTGACAACCACTTTTTCTCTTGAATGCTTTAGGCACTAATCATTATCCTAGAAGGTGATTTCTTAATATGGATCTCATCCCTCCCTTTTTCTCATCAACACCAGCAAGAAGAGTAGGTGAGGGGCTCTTAGATGGAGCAAGTAGAGAGGTCCCACAAGAGCAAGGAACGTCCATCTCTTGAGAGGCATGGTTAAGACTGATTCAGAAAAGCTTTACTTCATTATATCAATTGGAAGGGTCTATTGGCATTGGAGACCAATGATCACCAAACAAACCCTTGGAGAAGATAGGAACAGCCATCTCTAGATAATTTCTTGACATAGACATGGGGTCTGAAAAAGAGACAATGTGACAACTCTGGGAAGCAGTGCAGAAGCTCACAGAGGAAAGGAGGCTTCTGTCACACTCATTGCCTTCAGGTACTGTAGACTCATGGAGGCACCATAATTAGAATGCAAATGGATAAGCACCCATCAAGCCCAAGGATAGGCTGTCGATCATCAGTAGCCCAGAACCCTTATTTTATCCAATGTCTGATGTGAGGTGAGTCACCACAAAGAAGCAAGTCAGCACTGTTCTGCTGGCCCAATTTCATGTAGCCTCATAAAAGAAAGAAATGTTCTGCTGGCCAGTCAGTGCAATCTGCTCACTCTGCCACCCTCCTCAAACCCCAGAACAGCCACATAGTCAGAAGTCCTGGAGATCTTTAAGGCATCTGGTGATCTCCATGCATGTAGTAAAGGGTCAGAAAGTGCGCTGAAGGGAGAAACAGTGACTAAGCCCCACCCAGATCCTGCTCTGGGCCTTGTACACTCTGCTCAGATGGCACAACCAACTCCAGCTGTTCCCAGTCACCAGATAGGGATTTTTTTTAAAGCCACAAAAAGTGCTTTGGAAGACCAGGATCCACATGAAAACAGGTTTAGGCTTGAGCACTTGTCCTTTCCAGATGACACTGCTGACTCCAGCTGGTCCCAGGCACTGGAGGGGGTTTGGAAAATTTGAGAAACATACTTCAGAGCATGGACCCACTGGTATCCTGCACCCAACTTGACCAAGTCTAAGGGAGTTACAATGGGATTCTTTGCCAGTTCCCAGCCCAGGCCTCAAGAGCTCTTGAGTATTTCTGTTTGCTCTCTACCACCTCTGCCATCTCTATAAGAACATGCCATGCTAGCACATTGGAAGATGAGACACATGAAGCTGAGCTCTGCTGCCCTGGTAGTTCCTGCTGATAATTAGCCAGCCCCAAGACACGTGAGCAATCAGAACCAAGATCAGCAAAACCACATAGGCAACGCCCATCTGAACTCAGTTATGAGTGTAGTGAACATATGACTGTATACCACTAAAGTTTTACGCTTGTTTGCATGGCAATGTTTTTATAGCAATAGGTAACTAATCCAATTGGCTAGCTGAGGGTTTAGAAACTAAGTGGAAAATCACTACTCCACAGCAAGCATCAGAGGTCCCAGCAAGGTTTTTCCATTGTCAATAGCAGCGGGAATGAATATCTGTGTGTGCACAGATACGTTTGATTCTTCAGATAAAGAAATGACAAAAAAAAAATAGAATTCTGCAGCTGAAGAAAGATAAGTATGAAGGCTTTCTTCTGGTTGAAGGCAATAATAATTGCTTTTCTCAGACTTTTAGGTACAGTCTCTGAGTGTACAGATTTTAGCTTGAAAGGCTTCAAGGAACAATACTAGAGCAATGCAGGATGGTAGAGGACAGATAAGTGCGGTTACGGTATGAGATAGAAAATAAAATATTCTCAGGCAAAATTGGAATCCTCAAGTATCCTCTGGGACAGAAGAGAATCTGGGTTGTGCACAAAGAACTAGTAGAACTTGAGGACTTGTGTAGATGAGAAAGAAAGCATTTTAGGTGGTAAAATCTTGTGTGGCAAAATAGAAAGAGTTCCTCATAGAAAGAATGCAATGACAATTTGTATTGTATTTTCTGAGTTCAAGAAAAGCTTTTGGTTTAAAATAGGAATGGAGGTATAGATTGGCATATCCTGATAATATTGGAAATAGAAGGAAAACCTTCTCTATTGCTTTGAATCTAAAACAACAGTTCTCTGATTCATGATCAAGCGAGCTGATGTGCTTTACACCAACATGGATGTGGCTGGAGGCCATAATCCTAAGTGAAGTAATGCAGGAATAGAAAGCTAAATACCCATGTTCTCACTTATAAGTGGGAGCTAAACATTGAGCACACATGGACATAAACATGGAAGCAATAGACACTGGGAACGACTGGAAAGGAGAGGAAGGGAGGGGAGAATTGTTGGAAAAACTACCTGTTAGGTACTATGCTCCTACCTGGGGGATGGGATACAAACCCCAGACCCCAGCATCACGCAATATACCCATGTTATAAACCTGCACATGTGCCCCCTGTATCTCAAAAAAATTGAAATTAAAAAAATATATAAAACAAAGAAGTCAAAAAATAGAGACATGATAGCAACTTTATGTGATTCTGGAGCTGGTTCTAGTCCTGACTGTTCTCCACTATCATTCACTCATTCATTTTACAAACAGACATTTGTTGTTTTTTATGGGTTGCATGCTTGATGGAGTAGAGATGGAGCAATAAGTAAACATGGCTCTTGGCCTCAAGGGCTCACAGATAAGCAAGGAGGAAAGAGGTGCCAACAAAACAGTTTTAGAGTATGCCAAGCATTATAAAAGACGTTGTAATGGGTACCAGGTGCTGTCTGCTGTAAAGGAGGTCCAATCAGCTCAGCCTTGGTGGGATGGGAGAGGGGCTTATGTTGAGATTCGCAGAAAAAAAGGGTATTGACCCAAGTCTTCAAGGATGAGTTGGAGATCATCCAGCAGACATGGAGACTAGTGATTTTTTTTCCCCAATGGACCTAACACAAGCTTTTGAAGGCATAAACTAATCCTTATGAGTTGACTGTATGTTCTCTCTGATGACTCCAGCATTTGATTTATATTTTTTCTTTTTCTTTCTTTTTTTTTTCAGAGAGACAGTGTCTCACTCTCTTGCCCAGGTTGGAGTGCAGTCATAACTCACTGCTGCCTCAAACTCCCAAGTTCAAGCAATCTTCCTACCTCACAAGTAGTTGGAATTACAGACACACACCACCACACTGGGCTAATTTTTGCTATGATGTCCAGGTTGGTCTGGAACTCCTGGCCTTAAGCAATCCTCCTGGCTTGGCCTCTCAAAGTGCTAGGATTGTAGGTGTGAGTCATGGTCCCAGGCCAGCATTTTCGTGTTTGATAAGTTCAGCTAGTCTTAAGGAGGCACTTTCTGCTGCTCTTATTATTGCTAGTGTAATATGTGACTGGCTGAATTTGATACTCTTCTTTTGGTCCATAGTGTTTATTGAATTCTTCAGGTAGGTGGGATTCATGGAGGTAAGACATTCTGGTGCTTGGGTTGGACCATGTGGGATATCTTACGTTAAAGCTAAAGGATGTGAATCCAAGGGTATCCTGAACTGTAATTAAAATGAGAAAAAAAAATAGCAAAGCTGGAGAGGTGATGCTGTGTAAACCCTAAAGGGTAAGATAAGCTTTGTCTTAGCTCAGAGTTCCTAGAAGCAGAGCCTGGAATGCAGATTTTTGTGCAAGTGAGTGATTGAGGAAAGGCACTCAGAAGAAAGGGCATAAGAGAAGCAAGATGGGACAGAGGAAGGAGTTAATCAAAACTGTAGCCTCAGCTGAACTCTAAGCCTCAAGCTGATGCCACGGAGAGATCTGGTGTATATATGCCCTGTAGCATTGGTCAACTTGAGGAACAGGCCTTTGTCCTCCCATTTCAGTCTCTCATTAGCTACAAGCTGCTCCCCTCCCATCTGAAGTGGGAAGAAGCAGCATAATTCCTAGGCATTTTTGCCCAAGGTGACCCCCATTGGCCAGGCACAGTTCTCTGGAAAAGACAATTGTGAGCAGTTAGTAGTCAACTTCCATAGCAGCTGGAGAATAGTACACTGGCCCAGGAAAGAGAATTTGGGTGAAACATCAAGATTAATGAGATATATGGGAAAAACATGCCGTGAAACAGAGACAGTCATTACAAAGGAGTACTGGGTTTTTCTTTTCTGAGAGCTGCTTCCATCACTTTTAGCTTGGCCAGTTTCTCTGTGTCTTCATTTCCTTGTCTATACAATGTTAATAATGGCAGTGTCTACTTTATTTATTTTGGTGAAGATTAAATGAGGTATTTCATGTAAAGCTCTTAGAATCTTAGAAAAGTGCCTACCACACATGAGAGATGTAAAAGTGTTTGCTGCTTGTCTGGACCTTCTGACTCTAATCTCATGCCATGCCTCTTGGTGTTCCCAGTTGTCTTTACCTCATGCTAAGCATGTTTGTTTCATTGAAATCCACAAGCTCTCCATTTAATTGCACAACAAAGTTTCTGGATCCTTGAAAAACTGCAGGGTCAGAAATGTGAAGACTTCAGAGCAACAAACGTAAGTCAAAACATGTACATGTTGTTCTGCCAGAAAGTTGGAGCTACACCACAGCCCTTCTGCAGAAGGCAAACATGATCGATAATAGAGGTGACAGCTATTGGTGTGCAAAAAACACCTTGTAAAAATAAGATTACAAGTATTATTATTTTTTCCTTCCTCCCCTTTCTGTTACCATGACTTCTAATATTATTGGTACTTTTACTGCCATTTTTTGAACGCCCAATAAATGTCAAGCACTACACAAGATGTGTGTCATAGAAAGAAAATAAATGAACAATGCTTTATGGTTCCAGTGAGAGAACAAAATGTCCATATATATCAGAGTCTCAAAATCAAAATAAAACAAAAAACCAAAAAAACCGTTATTTTGTAAAGTGTCCCTGGGTTACTTGGAAAAACTATTTTTTTAAATTGTATATCCAAAAAAGCATAATGTATATATGACTTTAAAATGTCTATTTATTTTAATATAGTGAATATCAAACAGGAAGTATTTATGTCTAAATGGATGACAATCATATTTGGATAATTATTTTATATGGAACTATTAAAATTGGCCAATTAATGTGTAGGTGAAGGGAATCCTTCACATTCAGTAAAAAGGTCCCTGGTTCTGGATTCAGAAGATTAAGTGTTTTTGTTAACTAGCTGGTCAAGTTACTTCAGGGATTATAATTAAAAAATCAGAATGTTGAAATAAGTGGACTCAGCCTGTGATTGTTTGCCTAAGGTAAACAAAATGTTGTTGGTATTGTTTTATGGGAAATCCAGCAATGTCACTTCATACTTAAATTGGGTACCACAATGATGTCCTATTTAAAAAACATTCTATAACAATGGGTCAGAATGATTGAGGAAAATCCAATGGATCTTACTTTGGGAGAATTATTTATTTTTATTATATTACCATATTTTATCATAAAGTAATGTTTTAAAGACCTTGGAATAGTTCCAACTCTTGTTAATTCATGCTGAGGGAAAAAATATATACAAAATGCAAAGAGAAAGATGGCTAAAAATCATGTGAAAATATGCTTAGGCTTATTAGTAATTATGGAGAAAAAATTACACTATAGTAAGGTATAGTTTCATAACATCTTATGGCAAAGATATTTAAGTCTGATAATATCAAGTGTTAGGGAGATGTGGGAAACCACTTTTGGTGAAAGTGTAAATTGGTTCAACTCCTTTAGGGAAATATTTAGCAATATCAAGTGTATCAGTTATCTTTTACATGCAATAATACTGTGCAACAAACCACCTTAAAACTTAATGTCTTAAAATAAGAATTATTTATTGCTACTGATAGGCTCACTCATGTATCAATGGTCAGTCAGCTGGACATGTCTAACAAGTTTAGGTAAGTCATATGATTGAGTTTTAGCTGGATGAAAGCTGGTCTAGGATGGCCACTGATACACCTGGACTGTCCTCCACCGGTTTCTTACCTGTGTCTGTTTTACCCTTTCAGGCTAGATATATTTTTGGCAGTTTTAGATAAAAAATGAGGAAGGTTAATTATGCAAAGGAGCAAGTAGAAATGCACAGTCAGTTCTCATGTCTGTACCTGGATCACATTTGCTACCAACCAACTGGCCAAAGTAGGTTACATGGCCAAACTCAGAATCAGAGTACAAGAGGGTTACATTGCTATAGGGAAAACGGCATGGAGGAAAGAGGCCATTAACTGTGGCCTATCTGATTGATTAAGTAGCACGGAAGATTTATATAGTCTATGACCCAGTGATCTCATTCATAAAACCTCTAAGTCATATGTACAAGAAGAGATTTATTGGTTTGTTGATTGCGGTATTGTTTGTGATTGAGAAAAAATGTTTGAAAACGTACTAAATGTTTACCAAAAGAAGAGTTAAAAATTTAATAAAGTCATATAGCAAATGCTATTATAGAGAGAAAATGAATGAACTGGAACTACAACTAACGCAAGATATGAATCTTCAAACTGAAATCTTAAGTACAAGAAAGCAAGTTTAGAAAATGATACGATTTATAACAGTTAAAGAAAACACATACATGCAAGAGAGATTATTTATAGAAACATATACAGTAAAAGAAACACCTAACAACTTACGTGGTTACCTCTGGGAAGGTAGGAAAAAAGAGGAAGAGAAGAAGAGAGAGAAGGAGGAGAATGGAAGAGGACTTGATTCATGTTGTGTGTGAATGATGTCTTTAAGAAGTTTGTAGTAAAATATAGGTGCTGGAATACCTTCTCAATTTTGAAATAATAATAGCAGTTTCTTCAATTTCAGCCCATGTGTGTCCTTAATCTAAAGTAAGTCTCTTTAATCAGCATATAATTGGATCTTGATTTTTATTCATTCAGCTACTCTATGTATTTTGATTGAGGAGTCTAATTCATTTATATATTATGTAATTATTAATACAATGGAAAAACATATTCTATGCAAGTGGTAATCAGAAGAGAACAGGGATGGCTATTATGTATCAGACAAAATGGACTTTAAGTAAAAGAAAATGTTACAAGAGACAAAGAAGGATATATAATAAACAGGTCAATTTAACAACAAAAAAAGCAATTCTGACTCTATATGCATCCAACCTCAAAGCACCTAAACATATAGCAAACATTTGCTATTAGGAAAAAATAGACAGCAATATAATAATAGTAGGAGACTTCAGTACCTTACTTTTAAAAATGGATAGAACATTCAGATAGAAAATCAATAAGGAAACAGCAGACTTGAAAAATACTGTAGACCAAATGAATCCAGCAGACATATACAGAACATTCCACTCAATAGCAGCATAATACATTCTTCCAAACACACATACATTTCTCTGGATAGATTGCCCAAAAAAGTCCTAACAAATTTAAGAAGATTAAAACCACGCCAAGTGTCTCTTCTGACCACAATGGAATGAAACTAGAAATCAATGTCAGAAGAAAAAATGGAAAATTCACAAATATGCAGACATTTAACACCATATTCTTACACAATCAGTGGGTCAAAGAAAATATCAAGAGAGAACTAGAAAATATTTTGAGACAAACAAAAACAAAAACCCGAAGTATAAAAACTTATGAGATGCAGCAAAATCTTTACTAAGATAATTTTTATAGTGCTAAATGCCTACATTAAAATACAGGAGAGATCTCAAACAAGCAAACTTCATACTCCAAGGCAACAGAAGAAGAAGAACAAACTATGTCCAAACTTATCAGAATGAAACAAATAATAAAGATAAAAGCAGATAAATGAAATAAAACACAGGAAAACAATAAAAAAAGAATAGAGTTTTTGAAAAGATAAAATTGATACAAATTTAGCTATCTTAAAAAACAGACAAATGTAAATAAAGTCAGAAACAAAAGAGATAATACAAATTATGCCATAGAAATAAAAAGGATCAGAAGAGACTACCATGAACAATTACACACCAATAAATTTTATAACCCAGAAAAATTGATAAGTTCCTAGAAACATGCAACCTACAAAGACTGACTCATGAAAATGTAGAAAATTTGAACAGACCAATTACTAGTAAGATGATTGTGATGGTTAATACTGAATGTCAACTTGACTGGATTATGGATGCAATATTGATCTTGGGTGTATCTTATGAGGGAGTTGCCAAAGGAGAGTAACATTTGAGTCAGTGGGCTGGGAAAAGGAGACCTAGTCTTAATTGGGTGGGGACCATTTAATCAGCCACCAGGGAACATAAAGCAGGCAGAAAAACGTGAAGCCATGAGATGGGCCTAGCCTCCCAGCCTACATCTCTCTCCCATACTGGATCCTTCCTGCCCTTAAACACTGGACTCCAAGTTCTTCAGTTTTGGGACTTGGACTGCCTCTCCTTTTCCCTCAGCTTGCAGATAGCCTATTGTGGGACCTTGTGATCACCTAAGTGAATACTTAATAACCCCCACCCCGCCCCCCACAATTAGTTCTGTCCCTCTAAGAGAACCCTGCCTAATACAATTATTGACAAGTAAGCAAAAACCTCTCAATAGAGATACTAGAACTAGATGACTTCACTGGTAAATTCTACCAGACATTTAAAGAATTAACACCAATCCTCCTTAATCTTTACTCAAAAAAAAAAGAAGAGTTGGGAACACTTATAAAATCATACTAGGAGGCCAGCATTACCCCAATACCAAAGCCAGACAAAGATACTAAAATAAATCTGTAAATCAATATCCTTAATAAACATATATAAAAAGCTCTCAATGAAATATTAGTGGCCAGGCATGATCGCTCATGCCTGTAATCCTAGCACTTTGGGGGGCTAAGGTAGGTGGATTGCAGGAGCCCGGAAGTTTGAGACCAGCCTTGGCAACATAGTGAGACCCCAACTCTATTTAAAAAAAAAAACAATAAAATTAAAAAACAAAAACAGAAAAAAACCAAAATATTAGCAAAGCAAGCCTAACAGCACATTAAAATATCAGATAGTAAGATAAAATGAGATTTATCTCTGGGGTGCAAGGATAATGCATTATATAAAAATCAATTAATGTGATACATCAAATTAATTGGAGGATAACAACCACATGATCATCTCAATAGAGGTCCAAAAAGCATTTAACAAATTTCAACACCTTTTCACAATAAAAACTTTTAACAAACTAGAAGCAAAAGAAAAGTTCCTCAATATAATAAATACCATTTATGAAAAGCCCTAACATACTAAACTGTGAAAAACTAAAAGTGTTTTCTCTAAGATCAAGAACAAGGCAAGTATGCTACTTTCATCACTTGTATTCAACATAGTCCTAGACATAGGAAGTCCTAGACAGACCAATTAGGCAAGAAAAAGAAATTTAAAAGCATCCACATTGGAGAGTATTAAATCAAATTCTCTTTGCTTGCAGATGACTTGATCTAATACATTGAAAACCCAAAAGGCACCACCAGCATCCTCCCCAAATTGTAAGAACTAATAAACAAGTTTAATGTAGTTGCAGAACACAAAATCAACATACAAAAGTCAATTGCATTTCTTACACCACCTAGGAACTATTCAAATAGGAAATTAAGAAACAATCTCACAATAGCAACAAAATGATAAAATAGGAATAAAAACTAAGGAGACAGAAGACTTATTACACCCTGAAAACTATAAAATGTTCATGACAGAAATTGAAGAAGATACCAATATATGGGAAGACATCCTGTGTTTATATAGAAAGATTTAATAGTATTAAAGTGTCTGTACTATCCAAAGCAATATACAAGTAAGTAAAATCCCTATCAAAACTTTAGTGGTGTTTTGTAAACATAAGTAGAAATAATAATTCTAAAATTCATTTCAAACAACAAAGGATCCTAAATAGCCAAAACAGTCAAGAAAGAATAACAAAGCTGGCAACATCGTACTTCCTCAACTCAAAATACATTACAAAGCTATGGTAATTAAAATAATATGGTACTGGCATAAAGAGACATTTAATGCAGTGGAACAGAAAAGAGAGCTCAGAAATAAAACCACATATGTGTAGTTAACTCGTCTTCAATAAGGATGCCAAGAATATGCAATGAGGAAAGGACAGTCTCTTCAACAAATAGTGGTAGGAAAACTATATATCCACATGCAACAGAATAAAATTGGACCTTTATCTTGCACTAGACACAACCATCAATTCAAGATGGATTAAAGACAAACATAAGAAGAAAGTTAGGGCAAAAGCTTTATGACATCAGTCTTGGCAATTGTTTCTTGAATTAACACTGTAATTTCTGTAATTAACACTGTAATTTCACTGTAATTAACACTGTAAATTAACAATGTAATTTCTTTCAATTATTGAAACAAATGTAAAATAAACTACTGGAACTACAATAAAAAGCTTCTGCAGCGCAAAGAAAACATTTAAAAGGGTGAAAAAGCAACCTAATGAGTGGGAGAAAATATTTGCAAGCCATATATTTCATAAGGTGGTAAATATTCAAAATATATAAGGAATTCTTTCAACTAAATAGCAAAAAAAAAAAAAATGTGCAAAGAACTTGAATAGACATTTCTACAATGCCTAACAGATATGTGAAAAAATGCTCAACCTCTTTAATCATCAGATAAATGTAAATCAAAATCACAATGAGATATTACCTCATACTTGTTAGGATGCTATGATAAAAAAAAACAAAAGTTAAATGTTGGTGAGTAGAGAAATTGGAAACCTTGTACAGTGTGGGTGGAAATGTGAAATGATGCAGTCCTTGTAGAAAACAGTATGGAATTTCCTCAAAATTAAAAAATAAAAATACCATATGATCCAGCAATTCTACTTCTGGGTATTTCTAAGATAAATGAGGATCTCAAAAGACATCTACACTCTTATGTTTGTTAAAGCATTATTTGCAATAGCCAAGATGTGGAAACAACCTAAATGTCCATTGATGAATGAATGCATAGAAAAATGCGATATATACATACAACAGAATATTATCCAGCCTTGAAAAATGAAGGAAATTCTGCTGTTTGCAGCAACATAGATGAACCTTGATAACATTATGCTGAGTGTGATAAGCCATTACAGAAACAAAAGTACTGCATAATTTCATTATATTATGTATGTATCTAAAATAATCAAAAACCTAGAGGCAGAGAGTTGAATGGTGGTTGCCCGGTTGTATTAGTCCGTTCTCATGCTACTATCACAAAATACCTGAGACTGGGTAATTTATAAAGAAAAAAGGTTTAATTGAGTCATGGTTTCACATGGCTGGGGAGGCCTCAGGGAACTTAGAATCATGGCTAAAGGTGACTCTTCACAGCATGGAGTGAGTGCAAGCAGGGGAAATGTCAGATGCTTATAAAACCATCAGATCTCAGGAAACTCAACTCACTATCATTGGAACAGAATGGGGGAAACTGCCCCCATGATCCAATTACATACACCTGGTCCTGCCCTTGACAAACAAGGATTATTACAATTCAGGGCAAAATTTAGGTGGGGAGACAGAACCAAACCATAATACCAGTGCTGTGGTAAGGCAGGAATAGGAACTTGCTACTCAACACTATAGTTTCAGTTATGAAAGATTATTAAGCTCTAGGGATCTACCGTACAACAGAATACCTATAGTTAACAATACTGTATTGAACACAAACATTTGTTTGGAGTAGATCTCAAGTGTTCTTACTGCAATTAAAAAATAATCTTAACACTTTTAAGGGGATTATTCTGTAAACAGAAAGCATCTAGAGAATTTTACCTGGAAAAAAGTGGAGAAAGAACTCTTTCAACCATTTAAGAAAGAAGTGTGCATGTGTGAGTTACTAAATCTACCAATGCAAATAAACTGACATTTTCTTGGAATGACATAAGAGAAAGGCTAGTAATGTATGTATCCTAATAAACTGGACCAAAAAAGTTGCTATTCAGTTTTTAAGCAAATTCTCCAAGCAGACTAGTTTCTATTAAAACAAAATCAAAAGAGCCCACTTATAGATAAATTGAGTTTTAAAAAATCTCTGTGCAAGTATTATCATCCACCATAACAATGGTAATAAATGCTTTTTATATGCAATTAGGTGCAGATCCTTAACTCCGTCTTACTTTGGTGGCTTCACTTCATGGAGTGGTTCGGAAATGGACTAGAGATAGAGGAATAAAACACCCTTAGGGCCCAGCTGACCAGTGTTACTACAAGGCTGGTCCCTGAAGCAGGAGCACTGGCATCACTCTGGAGCTTAGGAGAAATGTGACACTCGGGACCTGCCTGAGGCACTCTGAGTCAAGATACCTGAAGTGGAGCCCAGCGATCTGTAGCTTAACTAGCTTCCCAGGTGGTTCTCTTACACACCCAACTTTGCAAAGCACTTCCACCACCTCTTTTCAGATAAGGAACAGTTAATTGCATTTAAGCAATGAACACACCCACAGAAGCGCAGTGAATGTGATTACTCCACTTTCACTGAGAAATGCTCACAGGAGGTTTCTATGGGACTATGTTGAGAAACGGGGCCTCAAGACAGGGATTTCAGTCCTTATTGCCCTGAATATATTAATTGTACTAGTCATCTGAGGGTAATACCAAACAAAGTTGGGGACTGAAGAACTAAGAACGAAACTGAAAAATATACATATTGGCACTTATTTCCCATACTTTAATATTTTCATACCTTGAATATTGCTTCTTAATGTAAAAAATATAGCGTTTTGTCACGTAATATATACATCACTGTCTATTTCACAGAGATTTCTCACAGAAAGATCAGAGACTTCAGTTTCAAATCAGTTTTATTTGACTTAATGAAATAAAATGCCTGTGGAATTTAATGGAATACAGTACATAAAAACTAATTTATCTTTTATTCTAGTGGCCACATCTATAAAGGTACAATTTTCAATGAAGGTAGAAATTCTGTAAAATTTAATCACCAACTATCCTCAAAATAGCTGACTATGAAATATGTAATAATTTTCATTTATGTGTCCATTTGTATCTTATTTTACTTGCCTCTGTGAATTCTAAGGAACATTAATGTCTGTAGAAGAGTATATTCTTTGTTAAAACACCTTTTTGTTCTCTTATAATACTACTGACATTCATGTGGAAGGAAACCAAAATATTTCACCCCACAGTATATTTCTTTGACAGATTTTGAGATGGCTATTTAGAAAGCTTGCAGAGAGGCATAGCTGCAAAGCTGTTTTTTTGTAGAAGAGATTTATACCTGTAGAAAAACTAAAGTGAAATAAAAAGCAGATACAAACAGTCTTCTCTGAGGCTCTCCCTTGTTCAGATCTAGGAAAGAGTAACGAGAGTTTGACACTTTGAAAATCTGACTAAGAAACTTTAACCACAGACTACCATCTATTTTTTTCTGAGGCCTGTTACATATGAGGTTTCATCTGCATAACAAGGATGCTTTTGCTAGCTCAAACTTTTCTCCTTTTCTCTTTCTGTCCATCAGCACTCCTAGACCCTATTCTTTCTGTGAAATGTCGAGATGGTTAAAAGCATTAACCACTTGGACATTTCTTGGTGTCTTTATGTTTTGTTTGTTTCCTGTGCACATAATACGTGTGCTTTTTTTTTCCCTTTTAATCTATTATCTGTTTTATAGACTCAAATTGTCAAAGCTTCAGGGAAAAGAGTTAAACTTCCCTACAATGTATTAGTTTAACAAGTATATCTTGAGCATAAAGTATGTGCCAGCCACCATTCTTAGTGGTCAAGATAAATTAGCAACCACATCAAACACGGCTGCTGATGGCATGGGTTTATAAGCTGGACCGGGTTTCGGGAGACAGACGAAATATAAATGCACAATTATATAATGTGCCACAGGGTGATAAATGTTGTCAATAAAACTGAAGCAAGGTGCGTGTATAAAGAATCATGGCAGTGCTATCAGCTGAGTGGCCAAAGATGTTCCCTGATTAAATGATTCTCTTGGGGCAGAAAGAAAATGAAAGGGGTGAGTGTGGTGATACAGGAAAAAGGGATCTCAGTGAGAACCAATAAAGAGTGCAAAGACCATGAGGCAGGAACATGCTAGTGGTTCAAGAAAGTAATGGGGCCAATTCAGCTGAAGCTGAGGAAGAGAGGAAAGTGCCAGAGGTCAGCTACACAAGCCTGTCTGATTTGGTGACTTGTGGGCAATCGGCTCTTTTCATGCCAAAAGAGATTTTGGAGGTTTATCTCAAATCAATTGACTTCATTTTTTATGCCGTATGCAAATTATTCAGCTAATAGCAAAATACCATTCAGAGGATAATTTGCTCTCCTGTGAGTATTAGTGAATGCTTTATCTGTTGTCTGCAATATAACATTGGCTGCATGGTTGGGCAGACCAAAAAGAAAATGCATGCGCTGCTGAATGGGTCCTCTTCCTCTCTTTTAGGAGAGCTCTCTTGCCCATCTCCTATCAATATATTGAAATTTAGAAACATGTTTTTTTCCTGGGCCAAAAATCAGAGCAGGATGGAAATGGAGGGTTGTATAAATGACTTAGAAACACCTCTGTCTTTTAACCTGGGATGATACTTGAAATTTTGGTGAAATCTTTTTGACTTCGCCAATAACATTCCTAGTGATGAATTTTCAATGCAAGGTAAAATGTTGATAATTTTCAATGCAAGGTAAAATACTGAGTAGTGACTCACAGAGGGCGAGTCTGACACAATGTGTCTGTGATGTATCCGTAGCTACTGAAAATTTGGGGGGCCATGGTTTTCTTTACCTTGGCCTTCTTCCAGCTCCAAGAACCTGTCAAGTCTCCTCCTGACACAGAATATTGCACGTGCTGTTTTTTCCTGCTTGAGTGTACCTCGTGATGATCTGGAAATGCCCAGACCACACCACAGACACATTAAATCAGGATATGTGGGGTGGGAATCTGCCGTCAGTACTTTTTAAAGTTCCCGTGGAATTTCAATTTGCAACCACTGGCACTTGGTTTCTCGCTCACCTTCCATTTCTCTTCACCCTGCTCCTCTTTGGTGTCTTTGCTTATTAATACTTCCTGAAACACCTTTGCTGACATTCCCCTGGACCAACCCCAAGTCAAATCCTCCTATTCTATGTGTACCTTCCCTTTGGAAGGTTTTATCATGGTAGTAATTTTACATTTCTTTGTGATAGTATCTGTTTAATGTTTGTCTTCTCCAGACTCTTTATTTAATAGACTTGTTTACTGTGACACCTCATACTTGCAATCCTGATATCTTAATACCAGGAATAATGGGTAAATCTGCGTTCAATTATTTCCCTACCTTTTTTTCCCTGAATTATCAAGTGACCTCTGTAAGCATAGCAAAGTAATGCTGATTGAGGTCATTTAAGGCAATTTATCTTTCCCAAACAGTGCTTTGTAGTTCAAACTAAAGTAATTGAGAGGACACCCCATAAGAGGAGAGTCTAAGTAGAATGTAAGTCCTTATTTTCTGCTAAACATTTTTGTGAGCATGGACTTTGCCTTATGTGCAGGAAATCACACGGTGTTTTAAAAATGTGTTTTCTCCTCTTTGACTGCAAGCTCCATGAGGGAAGTGACTATGTCTGATTTTCTAACCATTAAATACATTCTCAGGGCATAGGACTTGGCACTCAGTAAATATTCAGTATTTGTTGAATGAATGAATGGGGCTGGCGGGGGACTCCGCTAGTGGGTTATTTTTCAGGTGATTCCAATTCACTTAAGGAAGAAAGGCAGTGATTCTCTTTCCTGGCTCAATATCAGCATCACTTGGGATAGGAGGTGTTGGAAAATACAAATACCTAGACCCCAACCCAGACCAGCCCCCCAAACCAGAATGTTGGAGGTTGGGGCTTCTCTGTTTGAGGCCTCAAGTTTTCTATTACTGATTAATAAATTATCTGCTTAATTGTCAGCTTAATTTAGCAGCTTGAAACAACATAGAGTTATTACCCCACAGGCTGTGTAGGTCGGGAGTGCAGGCACATAGTAGCTGCATTCTTTGCTCCAGCTGAATTTAATTTGTTGGCCAGGGCTGCAGTTTTTTCTGTGGCTCTTGATTCTCTTCCAAGCTCACTAGTTTTTGGCAGAATTCACTTCCTTGTGGTTATTGGACTGAGGTCCCCGCTGTCTTCCGAGCTGTTGAACAAGGAACACTCTCAGTTTCAGGAGGCCATGCTAGGTCCTTGTCACTTGGCCTCTTCTGTCTGAGCAACAGAGAACCTCCTTGCTGTAGAATCTGCTTCCTGCTTCCAATCTCTCTGACTTTTCTTCTGTGACCAGCAAGACAAACCTCTCTTTGCTTTTTACAAGGCTTGGATGATTAAGTCTGGCCTATCCAGATAATCTCCCTTGCTTAAAGTCAACTGTCCCATAAGACATAACCTGATGACAAAAGTGAAATCCATCAAATTCACATTCCTGCTGAGGCAAAAGAATAGGCCCTGGAGGCAGGGAACCTGAGGACTTCCGAGAACTAAATAAAAAACACTTCAGCTATAACAGAAAATAGCCTCTTCATTTACATAGGGCATACACCAAGCAACTGATGGGAAACCTCTAGAGTGTATTGAAACCCCAAACAATTCTGTGACCAAGGTCCTTCCTTGAGCTACTTGCTCTGGCCCGCTCCCACTCTGTGGAATGTGCTTTCATTTTCAATAAATCTCTGCTTTTTTTTTGCTTCATTTTGCTTTGTTTGTGCGTTTTGTCCAATTCTTTGTTTAAAATGCCAAGAACCTGGACACCTTCCACCGCTACACCTGGGGATTATGCAGGGAGTGTAACCTGGGGATGGTTATACGGGCATTTTGGAAACTATCGTATCATTCTGCTGACCACAACTGGCATTAAACAACTTTTCAGCTGAGATTGAGAACCACTGCACTAAACATATCAAGTATTTCAAATGGCAAACTATTAAGTGATCTTTCAACAAAATTAACTTTTAAAGAAATGCTTCTTCTAGTCATCAAAAACCAAATCACCAATTAGGGAATATCAATAGAAATTCTAACAGAGATTTACTTAGGGCATGATGTGAAACACAGGAGAAATTCTATCTGAGAAGTCCTACCTATGGAATTGAAATTAAACCATTTCTGAAATCTGGTGTATCTGACAGGTTCCAACCAGAAACAGCACTCACCCAAATAGTCCACCTGAAGATACTTGGTGAAAAGACTGATTACTGATAATGAAGTTGAGGCTCAGGGAAAAATCAAGGGATAAAAAAACGGACCATCAGGAGGGGAAGATAGTCGTCACCTGGGGAAGATTTGGCATCTCTGGAGTCTCTGAAGAGTCAGGAGTGTGGAGGGACAGAGCTGCTGTCGGAGCCCAGGTAAGGAAGTGGGGACAGGCAGGTAGAAATTGACTTTCTCATCTCCCATCTATTAATCTCCTGCCAGTTCTTCCTAGAAGCCTGGCTTAGGTGGAATTTGGGAGAGGCTGTCCAGAGAGAAAAGCCTCCTGGGGTACAAACCTCCTGGGGTACAAAATGGATGAAGGGAAATTGGTATGCAAATAGAGAATAAGCATCACATCTTAAAGATGATTTATTTTCAGATTGAGGAAATAGGGGTTGAAAATTAAAAAATGGTATAACATGGGAATTCTTTATGCCCTAAACAACTTATCAGACTGGTTTCCTATATGCGTAGGTGTTGCCACCTAAATCACTATCAGTCCTGGGGCCTGGGTTCCCCTCTAGTTTTATTTTTAACTTTTCAAGTTCCATGTAGATTGGCTGAAGGGAAATGAGATGGGCAATGGGGTAGGAGGCAGGGAAAGAGAAGTTGAAGATGTATATGTATCTTATTTTCATCACTAATATATATATGCCTTTAAAATAGTATAAGCAAAAAAGTTATCTTGTTAATAGAAAGAATAACAGTGTCAATAAATTAGGACATTCCTAGGTAATATATCTCACACTAAATATGAGTAATCTATGTATGAGTTAAATGACGATAAATGATATTTTTAGCAGACATGGAACTTCAAATTATTTGTTAATTTCTAATTTATGCTAAGATTTATAGCGTAGGCAAATTTTAAATCCTCTTCCAGCATACTTCTGATTATTCTTCATTACAATCAGAAAACTACCTAAGCAATTGCCTAGGGAGAGGGACAGTTTCTCTGCTGTTTTTGTTTTCCTTCTCCTTGCCTATGCATGTGTTTACGTTTGTCTCTCTCAAGTGTTGTCGAAATAACATTGAACATACTATACAATCACTTTATAAGTCCCCAGTTGTATGTTATTAGTATAACATTAATAAGTAATAAGCAATATTCAAATTGTAAAATTTTTTAAATTTAAGTTTAAGAATGTTGCTTCATTATATATTAGACTTACCTGATTTAAAAAAATAATAAAATGTTAAAGCAAAAAAAAAGTAAAAGATTGAAATGATAGGATGACATTGTAATAGGAGACAGGATTATCAGCAGACTGGAGATCTTGACAGATTTCTGGAAGACAGAAAGAAGTTAGTTGTAATCATGCCAGCAGGTGATTTGAATGAGCTCAGAAGCTGGCAGGTGAGTTTTGAGTTCCTCACTCCACGGCCTGTGAAATTGGCTGATGCAGAGAACATAACTGAATCTGAATAGGAAGTAGGGGGCTGACTGAATTGTTTGCTAAATGGCTTATAGAATGTCTTCTCCTGCCTTCATTGTGAATGCAGCAGCAGGACTCATTTCCAGGATAAAGCCAGAGAGGGACCCTCTAGAAAGAAGTTCTCCCGGCAGAGCTTGGGCATCCAGAACAGGGGTTAGCTCTCCAGATTGGAACCCATCTTATTATGCCATTGGGAGAAGTGGCCCAGCTTTCCAAGTGCTCTGATAGTAGACTGTGGAAGAGAAGCCTACCAACTGAACATAATATATACAGATTATATATATAATAACATAATATATACAGAATTTTACAGTGAGTCCTCTCCTTTAATATAGAAGTTGGTAAGAGCTGATCATTCCCCAGCCAGCTGCTGCGGTTATCAGCATAGTCCTATGATAATAAATGACTGGAAAACAAAGAATTTCCATATATTTGTAGAAAACTAGTATTGCAAAGGAAAAAGAACAAGATAGCCAAAGAAGATCAATAGACTTAAGGGGATAGATAAATAACTCAGAAGAGATGCAAACTTATGATTAAAATTCTTAGAGATATTTGAGAGGCACCAATAAGGAGAGAAATGTCGTTAAATTGAATCCATGATTAAATAAATCAAATCTGTTAGTAAAATATTTTTTACAAGAACCTTTAGGCAAATATACTGTCACCAGAAAATTCCTCCATATATATGAAAGAAATAATACATATTTTATATAAACTCAGTAAAAAAGGAAACACTTTCAAACTCATTTATTATGTTAGTATAACTTTGATAATAACACTTATCAGTCATATTCCAATGAAAGATAAATAACAGGTCAATTTCTTATATGAAAATATGTAAAATTATCCTTTAAAAGTTAGCAAATAATATATACACCAAACATCAGAACATATAATATAAAGCAAACATTGACAGACAGAACTGTGGAACTGTGAGTCAATTAAATTGCCTTCCTTTATATTTATTTTATGAATACATCTATCGAATATATCTATTTTAATCAATTTACAAATATATATAAAAGTTCTATCAAAATCATAGGAAGTTATTTTATGGAAATTTGCAAGTTGATTTTAAAATTTATTTGGAAATGTAAGATGTCAAAAATAATTGAAGCTATTTTCAAAAATATTGTGTTGGTGCACCTACAGTACCAAATCTACCTACACTATCAGTATAAATCTATAGTAAATTAGGTGACATGATACCAGGATCAGCTGATAGAACAAAGGAACATAGTAGAGTCCCAAAAGACCCATACCTCAATTTACTTGATTTATGTCAAAGGTGGCAATGCAAACAAAAGGCAAAGGACTTTTTCCCCTGAATAAACATATTGAATCAATTGGTCATTAACATGGAAAATATGAATATTGACCCCTACTTCTCACCTACACAAAAATCGACTCCAGGTGATTGTAGAATGATAAAGCAACAAAACTTCTAGAAGACAACAAAAAAGATTGTCTTCATGACGGAAGTATAGGGAATGCTTTCTTAAAGGAGACACAAAAGCACTAACCATAAAGGAAAAGACAGATAAAAGAACTCTTCCTGTTCATTAAAATGTATCATTAAAAGGGTATAAAAAACAAATCAAAAAATGGGAGAAAATAATTGCCCAACATATAACCATCTAAGGGCTCCTAACCAGTGTATACTTTCCAGTAGGAATGGCTACAATTACATACACTGACTATATCAAATATTGGTGAAGATTTGGGGAAAATAGAACTCTCATGCATTGCTGATAGGAGATACTGGTACAACTGCTTTGGAAAATAACTTGCAAATATCTTCTAATATTTACTGTAAACACACTCTATTACCCTAGGTGGAGTAAAATAGAGCACGTTAAAAATGTGAGTATATATGCACCAAACAAAAATGTTCTTAACAACTTTATTTATCATAGGCAAAGATTGAAATAAATCCAAATGAGTATTAACACTGGAAAAGATAATTTTCTGTATATTGATATAAGAAATAATATTCAGAAATCGATATGAATAGATTGTAAGCAACAATGTGGATAATCTCAATATTTAATGAGAGCAGTGAGTCACAAAAGAATATGTTATCTTGTTTCTATTTTGTATAAATTTCAAAAAATGATTTTTCTATGATAGGTCAATGATGCTTTTTGGGAAGGAGGGGTCAGTAATTGAGACGAGGGCACAAGGGAAAACTTCTGAGGCACAGATACTGTTTTATTTCTTGACTAATGCTGTGATTATACTGATATGATTATTTTGAATATCTCATCTAGCTATAATTTGTCCACTTTTTGTATGCATATTATAATTAATTTTAAATAAACACAACTGCATTGCATACTAGAGATAAATAATTAGATTGACATTAACATTCTCACTTTAGCAACCTTATATCTTAAAAAATGCTTCAAATTCTGATGGGGAAGAAAAACCTAGAATTTCCTAGAATTCTATCTGAGAAATAAAATATATGTTTATTTTTGTGATGAATTCATTATTTTCATCTTTTATATATTTCTAAAAGAATCCCAGTGAAATACAAAGGCCTTAGGAAACAATAGAATTAACCCAGGAGAACAATAAAAAGAAATAAGAAGACATCTGTACTTATGGCCTCGAAGCATTTTATATCATCCAACAAGTAGTATGATAAAAAAAAAAGTGGATGATTTTTTGGAATGTGATAAAATACAAATTTTTTCTGACAACAAGAAAAAAGTAAGCAAATACAATGAAATTCTCTGGGAAATTTAGGAAGTTGTATAAAAAATCATATTACACATTTGAAGAAGAACAAAATGTACATTATCTTGAACAGGTGATGGAATGTAATGGGATACATTTGACACTGACGTTAGAAACATTCTCTCCTGAAAGTGACTTAGCCTAAGGGGCATACTACCTCTTTGTGAGTTCAAGTACAGCATTAATTACTGCATAATCATTATAGTTTTAATATTGTTGATCAGCTCATAATTTTCAGAACCAAACTTTGGAGACGAAACTTTATTAAAATAGAGGTCAGACTATAAATGCTATATCATGCAACATTTTAAAAGCCATGCAATGCTTGGAAAATTCTGACAAAGTGATAGAGAAACCAAGTTAAGGATTTCACGGTATTAAATACTTCATCTCATAAGGCAAGGCATCAAGAGCTGCAGCTTAAAGCTGATGGGTTTAAAATAGAGATCTTAGTACATGATGTAAATTCTTTCCAAATTTAATTAAAAAAAAAATAAAAGGAACAAGGTAGGAGAGGTATAGAGAAAATATACTAAATAGTTCTTGTGTGCTGAGCCTCACCAAGTACTGCTCGGCATTGATAAATCCAGACAAAAAGGCAGGATTTTACTTAGTGTTACCTCTAAAAGACTAAACACAGAACCAGTCAAAAATTCTTGTCTATTAGGGTAGGGTGTGGAGGGGTGAGAGAATGAGAAAGATAAGGGAAAAAGTCCTTTTTTTTTTTTTTTTCTTTTTTGAGACCAGGTCTCCGTTGCCCAGAATGGAATGCAGCAGCATGATCATGGTTCACTGCAGCCTTGACCTCCTGGGATCCTCCCACCTCTCCTAGGTAGATGGGACTAAAGGTATGTACCACCACATTCGACTGCTTTTTCCACATTTTTTACAGAGATAGAGCCTTATTATGTTTCCCAGACTAGTCTCAAACTTCTGTGCTCAAGTGATCCTCAGACCTATGCCTTCCAAAGTGTTAGGATTACTGGCGTGAGTCACCACGCCCAGACCTGTGAAAAGTCTTCTCATTTGGTACCTCTTTGTTTTCTAATGTTTTATTTCTATGTGGTTATATTACATCTGTTAAAATAATAACTAATACAAGTGCTCAATTAAGATTAAATAATTTTAAGTTATCAAGAAGAAGCAGAAATATTTAAACAACCCATATACCATGCTTATGTTTAGAAATTCCTTGCTAAAGACATAATTTTACTATCACTGTAAAATGTCCCTCATTTTGCTTTGTATGGTAAATTGCCAAATTAGCCACATTTTTCAACTCTTACCATATAGAGATGGAGTTTTTCTCTGTCCCCTAAAATCTGCCTGGCCTTGTGACTCGCTTTGGAAAATGGAATGGTAACAAATTTGATGCAAGAGGCTTGGAAATTACTTACACGTTGGTCTTTCCCTCTTTTGCTGCTCTTGAACTTGAGACTTCTATGTGAAGAAATCTGGGCAGGGTGTCTGAAGGATGAGAACCACATGGCCCCCTAGAGCTGGCCAAACTCCAGGAAATGAGTGAGTCCATGCAAGATTCTCCAGCTGTCCGCTGACCTGGGAGCTCACCACAGACTCCTGAGTGATCCTGTCCAACATCACTTTAGCAATCTCAGATAAGATAAACTGACCATCTGTCCCACAAAATTGTAGGCTAAGCAGACAGGCAGTCATAGTTTTATGTTTTACGGTGTTTCTTTGGAGTAGAACTAACTGATACATTTCTTTTAAAATAGGGGCATTTTGACTATTAACATCTCATGGCAAGATTGTAGATAGTAACAAGATCATATTAAAAAAGATTCTAGAGACGACTGAAAAAAAAAGGTCATATATCTCCTGAACCTTCATGAGATCGGCTAGGCAAAATTCAACATAATACCAAGCACAAGTGTCAAAAGAAAGATATATTAGACTTTATCAAAATTAAATACTTTTGTGTTTCAAAGGACACTGCACAAATAAATCTATCTGAGAATAGAAAGTGAGTTTGTCTGGACACAACATTTATGTGACTTTCTTTACTGTTGCACGTTTTGTGGTATGAATGTTCATGCTAAAAATACGTGTGCCTATTTAGATTCTTCTAAATCTGCCCAGGTTATGCTTTGCAATCCTTTGTGCATCAAACCAGCTTTGAGATTCTGCCAGAACTGAAAAGGACTCCCACGTGATTGAACTAGGATTAAATATTAGGTTTTGTCAATTGTAAAATCTACAAGGGAGCATTAGGTAGAACATTCAGTTGTTTAACAGAGACAAAAATTTACTGAGCAATATTCAAATTAGACAATCATTATTTCCAAGAACGTTTACATCTTCAAAGTAAGTAAAAAGTAGGTACTATTGGGAATTTTAATCTAACAGATCCTTTAAAATTTAGGACTGAGGCATTACAGATTTTTTTTTTAAAGAATTATCAGGCTGTAGAAATCTCTAGAGGAAAATCTTAATCTAGATTTACTGTTGTCAAACATCTAGATTAGGTGCTTTAAAATTCTGACAGTTCAAGGGTCAAAAATTACAGCAAGATACCAAAACAACTCAGTAGGGGAGAGAATAGTCTTTTCAATAAATAGTGCTTGAACAAGTGGATTTCCACAATGGAAAAAATGAGTTTGGACTTCTCCCTCACACCATAAACAAAAGCTTAATTCAAAATGAATTATAGATGTGCATGTAACAGCTAAAACTGCAAAACTTTGAGGAAAAAAATATAGAAGTGAACCTTCATGACATTGACTAGGCAATGTTTGACATAATACCAAACACAAGTGCCAAAAGAAAAGAGAGATATATTAGACTTCATCAAAATTAAATACTTTTGTGTTTCAAAGGATGCTATCATAAAAGTGAGACAGTCTTCAGAATAGGAGAAAATATGTGCAAATCATATATCTGATAAGGTTGTGGTATTCAGAATACACAAACAATTCTTACAACACAACAAAAAGACAACTCAGTTGAAAAATGAGCAAAGACTGTTAATAGACATTTCTTCAATTAAGATGCAAATGGTTAATAAGCACATGAAAAGATGCTGTACATCATTAGCCAGCAATGAAATGCAAATCAACATCATAATAATATAACACTTCATACCCACTAAGATGGTTAAATTCAAAAAGACAGATAATGACAAGTGTTTGTGAGGATGTGGAGAAATGAGAGTCCTTATACATTGTTGCCAGGAATGCAAAATAGTGTGGCAGCTTTGAAAAACAATCTGGCAGTTCCTCAAATGGTTAAACAAAGAGTTATCAGTGACCCAGCAATTCCCCTCCTACGTATATATCCCCCACAAAATGAAAGTATATGTCTACACAAAAGCTTATATATCATGTTCACAGTACCATTATCCATAACAGTTTGAAAAGTAGAAACAACCCAAATGTCCATCAACTAATGAAGAGACAAGAGTGTAGCATATCCATACAATGTAATATTATTTGATTATAAAAAATGAAGTACTGAAACCTGATATAATATAGACAAAACAAGAAAACATACAGAGAAGCCACTCACAAAAGGCCATATACTTTGTAATTTTAATTGTATGAAATGCCAAGAATAGGCAAATCCATAGTGATAAAAAACAGTAGTTGCCAGGTGCTATAGGAGAGGGAATGAGGGGTATGGGATTTCATTTAGGGGTGATGAAAATAAGATTGTGGTGATGGTTGCAGAAATCTATGAATATACTTATATCAACTAAGTTGTAAACTAAAATTGAGTGAATTATATAGTATGTGAATTATATCCCAATAAAACTGTTATGTTTTAAAAATTATATCAGATGACTTACTTGACCTCATGTGAATAAATTACCAAAACCTTAACGTCCTTGACCAAATAAAATTGAATTTGAGGGATTTAGATATTTAAGAGGCAGCCAATAAATTTTTCATTTTCAGTCAAGGATAAAAAGCTAGCTATATTAAACTCAAATCTGCTAACTCAGGATGAACTTCCCATTCCTGAATACTAAGAGAAGAAAGTATTTGGTGTTCTATCCTTGGTCAAGGAATAGTTACATTGTTCTAAGTTTGGTTTATTGTATATTTCATATCTGGATTGTCCAAGCTATTATTTAGAAAAAGCATCAAGAGAAGTTATCAGGATTTTAAAAATGTGAAATTTAAGTAAAAACAAAATAAGAGTGAGCTTTTTAAAGTTCTTTCCCCAACATATTCATGTTAAAAACACATGCTAATATTTCATCTTTGTTTCTTTCTTCAGCTTGCCAATGAAACAGGCAAGGTGTGATATTTTAATAATCTGTATTGCTTTAATATTCTTGTGACTGCTTTTTGCTCTAAATTTTGCACAGAGTAATTTCTCAAGACACTTAAGAAGAAATGAGGGAAATATTATCTTATTTTACATGAGAAATTCATCAGATGAATTGATAAATACTTAATAAAAATAGTTTATGGGAAGAGGTGGCAAGTAGGTTGTAAGGGGAGAGAATTAAAATCAAATTACTCATTATTTTTAGTATTAAGATTAATTCAAAAAGTATAATCAGTGACTCGATTGAGTTCAAATTACTGTTATGTGTTTAGGTTAACTTCCAATTTTTGCTTGTTCATTTTTCTTTTCCTACATTGTAAACTTCTCAAATCCAAGTAAGAAATAACTAGTTTCTTACCCAAAGTATCAGTAAAAGTGCTTAATAATAATGACAACAACCTCTTGAAATCTGCACTAGATGAAGCATGTCTATTTAGTCTTCAAAGCATTGTCAGGGTATGATTATTTCACATCACAGATGAAGCAACGGAGCCTCATACAGGTCAAATTATTAAATTATTTCTGAAACATTGAATATGCATGGAGGACTTGAATCTAAGTTATTTGCTGAGTCATTTATTTAAGAATTTCACTATTGATTAACCTGTCTAATGACAATCCTATACAATGATTGATAGATTTGGCCATGGACCTGCTTTCCAGTTCACTCAAAACTCTGAGTATTTGTGTACAAACAGGTATGTCTAAGTTTCCTGGGGCCAACAGAGTGCCTTGAGTGCATTCTAAACTCATGTGTACAAGTGCCATTTGCTACCTTATTCATAACCCTAGAGACTTTGCCTTTTGATGGAACTGAATGTTTTCTTCTAACTTTCATTCTCATGGGTGTTTCATCTGTATTCTCTACCTATGGTCACTCTGTTCCATTTTTAAATTTCCATGTATTTGCACAGTTTCCAAAGTTCTTCTTGTTATTGATTTCTAGTTTTATTTCATTGTGGCCAGAAAAGATACTTGATATGATTTTGACTTTTTTGAATTTGTTATAATTTGTTTTATGCCCTAATGTATTAGTCTATCCTGGAGAATGTTCCAAGTGCTGATAAAAATACTTTGTTTTCAGTAGTGGTTGAATAAAATATTCTGTAAATGTCTGTTAGGTCGATCTGGTCTAGAATATGGTTTAACTATCGTTTCTGTGTTGATTTTCTGCCTGGATAATCTGTCCATTGCCAAAAATGAGGTGTTGAAGTCCCATACTATTAATGTGTTGCAGTCTATTTTCTGCTTTAGATTTATTAATATTTGCTTTGTATGTTTGGGTGCTCCATATAAATTTACTATTGTTGTATCTGTTGCTAAATTGACCCCTTTCTTCTTATAATATATAATAACTTTCTTTGTCTCTTTTTAGTTTTTGACTTAAATCTATTTTATCTGATATAAGTATAGTCCTGTTCTTTTTTTAGTTTCTGTTTGCTTGAAATATCTCTGCATCCCTTCACTTTCAATCTATTTGTGTCCTATAGGCGAAGTGAGTTTCTTGTAAACAGCATTTAGTTCTTTTTTTTTAATCCATTCAGTCAGCCATTATGTCTTTTAATTGGAGAAGTTAGTCCATTTATATTCATTGTTATTATTAAGAAAGACATTACTACTGCCTTTTTATTACTTGTTTTCAAGGTGTTTTGTAACTCCTCTCTCTCTCTTTTTTTTTTAACCTTTCTTATTTTATTTCTTTGTGGTTAAGTGATTTTTCCTCTAAGAGTATGTCTTATTTCATTGCTTTATATAGAGTCTTCATCATCTGGGTCATCATTATGAACACTTTTGGCTATGATAAATGAAGGATGTCTCCAACTAATACCGACATTATTAACATGGTGAATATTATGTGAATAGAAAAGTGGGCATTTTATTGGGGGATAAAATTGAATAAGTGTTTTAGAGGTAGTCTTTGGATCTTGATTGCCTTGCTAAGATTTTAGACTTCATTTTATCTAAAAAGACACCATTAAAGTGTTTTTTTTTGTTGTTGTTTTTGTTGTTTTTATTTTGAGGAGGAGACTAATATGATGCAAGCTGTGTTTCTGTGCTTACTGTGGTTAAACTAAAAACCTCTAGGGGCAGAGGAAGGCTATATTAAAAAACAAAGGGCTTGAATAGGAAGAGAAGTTTTTCAGGCAATGAAACAGAAATGCAGAGAAAAGATGAACCTGGTCTCCAGCATTTTAAAGGAAGAAATAATAAAAATGCTGGTAAGAGTTACAAAATTTCACAACTGATGGGTCGTGGGAATAAGCAAATAAAATGTGTGGTTATGAGCCACAAGCTTTTTCCTTTTTTTAAATTTGTATTACATTATTCTACTCACAGATACTATCTAAAACTTCCAAGTAAATTTAAAAAGCTTACTTGAATTTAAGGAAACTATAGAATCCATTCTCATGACTTTTTTTCACTGAATTACTTTTTGGGACACCATTGTGAAAATAAATTTATATTCTGCATTATATTATGCTTTAACTGCTAGTTATATTTATGAGTAAACTTAAAATTTAATTTTATTGAATTATACTTTAATTTTATTTTGCTCCAATGTTATGATTTCTTTTTTCTAGAAACGATTTATATTTAAAAAAACACCCAAAAGAGGGGCTGTCCAACAATTATCATTTTTTTATATGCATGAATTTTCTGGTTAGGATTTTAGACAAGAATAGCTTTTCTATATTTTATGATGTCTGAGGCCTCAGCTGAGAAGACTATGACTGTGATAACTTGAATTTCTTGGGGGCTGGCATTTTCTAGGCATTTCTGAGGTTTAGCCAGGGATTACTTGAGGCTTAGCCTGACTTATCTTGAAGGCTGAGCTCAGCCAGGACTGTCAACTTGAGCACTTACATGTGAGCTCTCTAAATGGCTTTCAGTTCCTCACAACATGGCATCTGGAGTCTGGGTTTTTAGCATGTTTTAACATGAAGGGTTTTTAATATGAAGCAATAGTGAATATTATCAACAGACTTTTCTGCATCTATGGATTTGTGTATGTTGAACCAACCTTGCATGCCTGGAATGAAACCTATTTGATTGTGTTGGATTAGATTTTTGATGTGCTGCTGGATTGGGTTTGCTGATATGGTATTTTCTTGAGTATTTTTGCATCTATTTTCCTCAAGGACATTGGCCTGAAGTTTTTTCTTTTTGTTGTGTCTCTGCAAGGTTTCAATATCAGAATGATGTTGGCCTCACAGAATGAGTTAGGAAGGAGTCCCTTCACTTCAATTGCTTAGAATAGTTTCAGTAGGAATGGTGTCAGGTCTTCTTTATATATCTGATAGAATTCAATCTTTCTTGTCCTAGGATTTTTCTGATTGGTAGTGTTTTCATTACTGAATCAGTTTGGAACTCATTATTGATGTGTTCACTGTAGGAGGTGGTAGTAGTGGCTTTTATGACCATTTAAAAGTAGAGTAGGTATACTGAAAAGTGAGTTTATGATTTTTAAAAATTATTTTCATGTAAAACTTTTAATTGCAGGGCAGTTAAAAATTCTGTTAATATTTCCTTTACATTAGCCAGTGTTTTTCCTGATTTCCTTTCTGATCCAATTATTCTACCTTGTCTATTACCCATTTATTCCTGCAGTAAATACTCTAGTAGGCTTGAAGGCTGCTTTTCCTTACATAGGGAAAAGGGAAAAAACAATCTTATGGTTCCCACAGTCACTCCCTGTCAGATAATACCTACTTGGTCTCATGTGGATCTATAGATTCCCAACATTTCCCCTAGAAACTCCCTTATAAAACATTGCTGTCGACTTCCTTTTCTTTTTCTTTTTTTAAATCAACTGTTATATTAAGTTCTGGGTACATGTACAGGATGTGCAGGTTTGTTACACAGGTACATGTGTATCATGGTGGTTTGCTGCACCAATTAACCCATCACCTAGATATTAAGTCCAGCATCCATTAGCTATTCTTTCTGATGCTCTCCCTCTCCCTGCCCCCCAACAGGGGGCAGTTCCTCCCAATGTTTTGTTCCTCCCAATGTGTCCATGTGTTCTCATTGTTCAGCTCCCACTTATAAGTGAGAACATGCAGTATTTGGTTTTCTGTTTCTGCGTTAGTTTGCTTAGGATAATGGCTTCCAGCTTTATCCATGTCCCTGCAAAGGACATAATCTTGTTCCTTTTTGTGGCTGCATAGTGTTCCATGGTATATATGTACCACATTTTCTTTAGTCTATAATGGATGGGCATTTGGGTTGATTCCAAGTCTTTGCTGTTGTAAATACTGCTGCAGTAAACATATGTGGGCATGTATCTTTATAATAGTATGATTTATAGTCCTTTGAGTACATACCCAGTAATAGAATTGCTGGGTGAAATGGTATTTCTGCTTCTAGATCTTTGAGGAATCACCACACTGTCTTCTACAATGGCTGAACTAATTTACATTCCCACCAACAGTGTAAAAGCATTCCTTTTTCTCCACAATCTTACCAGCATCTGTGGTTTCTTGACTTTTTAGTAATTGCTATTCTGACTGGCATGAGGTGGTATCTCATTGTTGTTTTGATTTGCATTTCTCTCATGATCAGTAATCTTGAGCTTTTGTCTTATGTTTGTTGGCTGCATGAATGTCTTCTTTTGAAGAGTGTCTGTTTATCTTCTTTGCCCCCTTTTTAATGTTCTTTTTTTCTTATAAATTTATTTAAATTCCTTGTGGATTCTGGATATTAGATCTTTGTCAGATGGATAGATTGCAAAACTTTTCTCCCATTCTGTAGATTGTCTGTTCACTCTGCCGATAGTTTTTGTTGCTGTTGTTGTGCAGAAGCTCTTTAGTTTATTAAATCTCATTTGTTAGTGTTTTCTTTCTTTGCAGTTGCTTTTGGTGTTTTGGCATGAAATCTTTGCCTGTGCCTATGTCCTGAATGTTATTGCCTGGATTTTCTTCTAGAGTTTTTATGGTTTGGGGTTTTAAGTCTTTAATCCATCTTGAATTGATTTTTGTATAAGGTACAAGGAAGGGGCCCAGTTTTAATTTCCTGTATATGGCTAGCTGCTTGTTCCAGTATCATTTATTAAATAGGGAATCCTTTTCCCATTGCTTGTTTTTGTCAGGTTTGATGAAGATCAGATAGTTGTAGGTGTACACACCTATTTCCAAGTTCTCTATTCTGTTCTGTTTGTTTATGTGTCTGTTTTTGTACTGGTACCATGCCGTTTTGTTTACCGCAGCCTTATAGTATAGTTTGAAGTCAGGTGTGTCATGCCTCCAGCTTTGTTCTTTTTGCTTAGGATTATGTTGGCTATCTCTTTTTTGCTTCTGTGTGAATTTTAATATACTTTTTCCTGATTCTGTGAAGAATGTCAATGGTAGTTTAACGGGAATATCAGTGAATCTATGAATTGCTTCGGGCAATGTCCATTTTCATGATATTGATTCTTTCTACCCATGAGCATGGAATGTTTTTTCCACTTGTTTGTGTCTTCTCTCATTTCCTTGAGTAGTGCTTTGCAGTTCTTGAAGAGATCCTTCACTTCCTTTGTTAGCTCTATTCCTAGGTATTTAGCGATAAGGGGAATATCACCACTGACCGCACAGGAATACAAGTGACCATTGGATAACACCTCTATGCACATAAATCAAAAAATCTAGAAGAAATAAATTCCTAGGTGTATACACTCTCTCTCTGAAGACTGAAATAGGAAGAGATTGAATCCCTAAATAGACCAATAACAAGTTCTGAAATTAGGATTACTTAAACACAAATTCTGTGTCATCTGCTAAGTGACTAATGAGCAAGTGGTCTATACAGCATGAGTCCTCTAGACAAGGGGATCATTCAAGTCCTAGGTGGAATGGAGCAGGAGAGTGAGTGATTTCATATACTACTCAGCACAGTGTGCAATTTAAAACTTATGAATGCTTTATTTCTGGGATTTTCCACTTATTATTTTCAGATTGCAGTAGACCGCAGGTCACTGAAACCCTGGAAAGTGAAATTGTGTATAAATGGGGACTATTATGTATTGTAGATCTGATGAAGTATTCTGAAAAATCATTAGGATAGATACATAGATAACTATGTCTGGTAAAAATGGCAATTATTACTTCCAGGAAAAACAAATAAGCTCTGAAAGAAGGGACATGCAATCATAATTAATTAATTGGCTCATCAGTGGGAAACATATACTTAGGTAAAATATAAAGAGATGTTATTGATTAATTGTAAATGTCATGTAAGTATATTATGAGTATGAAATGTTTTAAAAATACTTTACTATGTATTTCCATATAATGAATCATCTCAAAATTTGTAGCCTAAAGCAATAAGCATTTATCTTCATACCTTTTTTTTTGTCCAAAAGTTTGAAAGCAATTTAGCTGTATGAGTCTCTCATGAAGCCACAGACCTAGGCTGGCAGAGACTGTGGTCATCTGAGGACTTGACTGGGGCCAGGGCAACCATTTCTAAGCTCATTTACATGGCTGCTGGCAGGAAGCCTTGGCTATTCAGTGGCCACTGGACAGGTGCCCAGTTTTTCACTATGTGGGCATCTTCTCAAAACATGGCTATTAATCTCTCCTGGTGCAAATAATACAAGAGAAGAGCAAGAGAGAGACCATGATGAAGCAACAGTGCCTTTTTATGACCTGTCCCCAAGCCAAACACTGTCACCTCTGCTTTCTTCCATTAACAAATGTTAGAAGCAAGTTACATATTTCAGCCCACATTTCAGAGGAAGAAGATTCAGCCTGCCTCACAGTGAGCATCAGAGAATTTGTGGATATATTTTAAATCCACATAGAAATTTGTATCGATTATAAAGAGTATCAAAATAAAAACTTTAAATTTGATCAATCAAAAAGTATATGAGCATTTGATTTTAAAGTACAAAAATAATTGCTATTAAAAACAGCTGAAAGAAGAAAAATTTATTGTCTTTGGAGAGGAAAATTGAGAAGGTAGAGAGCAAAGAGGTAGGAAGCTGTTTTTTACATTGTTTTGCAGCCCCTTTGTAATTATTTTTAAAATTAAAGGCAAAGAAAGAGAAGATGGAAATGGAAAAAAATTTTCTCACCATGTGTTTCAGCATTATTTAACGCCATATCCCTTTACCATTGAAAGTTTCCTTGTATAACATTTGTGTTACTTCTTTCGTGCTGTGAGAATTACAGACCTAAAGAAAGAAAGTAAAATGTTAATGCAATCCTTCCCACCTATTTTTCCTAAAAGAAAGAGAAGGGAATGGAGAGAAAAGAAAAGTAAGAGAAGAGGATGAAAGAAAATGGGAAGAAGCAAAGGAAAGGAAAAAAAAGTGGAAAAGGAAAGGAGGTAGTTATGTTCTTCAAAGTCACCATCTTTGGCAGTACCTTTAGTATTTTGTGAAATAAGAAAGCATTAATTAAATTTAAAGAGAATTACTATACATCAATTATCCAGGAGCTAGATTCATATCTGTTGAGTGAATTAATGAGTTTCCAACAACCTTAACCCACAAATGCTGTCAAGTTCTCGAATGCTATTGATTTTCCCCCAAGGATAGTAGATGAAAACAATTTCTATATTCCTGGGGAAAATCTTATATGCAGGCTTTCTTGTTTTTATTTCCATTTGTGTACATTTTCATCTTTGTCTCCATGGCACCAAATATTGCTTCAGAAACACAATTTTTGAAAAGCAATGTATCCAATAATGGGCTGTGTTCTAGGGCGTGAAGCCATCATTCTCACTCTAGGATGGATCTGGGTGGGATTGTTTCTCTGGTCCCCGTATCCTTGTGTCCTTGTTCTATTCAATGTTCTTCCTTCTCTCAGGCATCTACAGTGACCCAGGAGACCTACCTGGAAGCATGTTTTCTTGTTTCTTTCTCCTGTATGGCTTGACCATTGTGAATATGTTAATTGAGTTTCCTATACCATGAGTTTCCTATAACATTGTGAATATGTTAATTGAGTTTCCTATACCATGGAGTTAGGAACACCTTGGTGTGCCAAGGTGTTCGTATCAGTGAGGATGTAAATTCAGCACCACTGAATAGCAGAAACAACCTAAAGTGGGTCAAACTAGTAAGGAGTTTTATTTTTCTCCTATAAAAAGATGTTCAGTCATCTTAGGATGTGGCTTCCAGGCTCAGTCCTATTGCCTCAAGGTTTGAAGACGCTGGCCTCTCCTCTGGCATTGCTTCTGCATTCCTGCCATAAAGAAGTGGAAGATTCAAGGCCAAGTAGGTGAACCAGTCAAGCCTTTCCTCTTCTAAGTAGCTTTCTCAGAAGCCCCAAGCTATGAACATAGGTTTATTGCCTGACCACCCTTCAGTGTAAGGATGGCTGTAAAATGTAAGATTCTGTTTTCATTTTCAGTTTTTTCTGTTTGCTTATTTCTTTTCTTTTCACCCAGACACATTGCTGCTTGTCCTAAACTATGCATATTGGTATGGTATGGTCAAGTCAGTGTAGCCACTGGAGGAAACAAAAATGAAGCTTGCAAGGAAGAAGTTGTTTAGACTCACAGGTCCCGGAGAGGGGGGTCACCCTATGCCACACAAGACCACAAGGGATAGCACCAGTGTGGTTAGGAGATGAAGACAGGAGCCAGGAAAAACCTAGGGCAGACTCTTTTTTTGGGGAGTTTCCATGAGAGAGGCAAGGCAGGGCAGGATAAACAGTTTAGGTTTGATGAGTTTAAATAATGCCAGTGAGCTTCAGGACATTGCGGTGGTCTTTAGTCAGCTGGTACCTGATCCTGTGATGATTTAAGGCAGGGAAAATATTGGCTTGATGTGAGAAAATTATTTAGATAAATAAGTGGTTGGGGCTAAAGTCTCAGAAGTGGTTGGTTTATGTATAAAAATGTGCTCATGGCCAAGTTCCCTGCTATCTTTGAGAACTGGCTAGCCTTGGGAGAAGCAATCTCTCTGGCTTTTAAGACGTCAAAACATCATAACGTACAGAAAATAAAAACATTATTAATATACTGCCATGGCAAATTGCTTGCCCAAGAACAGCAATAATTTCGCTCCTGTTTCCCAGTCCCCTTGGAATGTGACTTTGAACCTTCTCCCACTGACAGATGGGGTGGAGTCTACTTCCCAGCTTAAGTCTGGACTTACCTTGTAACTTGCTTTGGCCAATCAAATGAAGTGGAAGGGATGTAGTGTCACTTCCCAGCCTCGGCCTCCAGAGGTAGGTGTTTGAATGCTTTGTGTCACTCTCTCAGAACTGTATTGCTCTCTATCCAGGCTATCCCACTGGATGGTGAGAGACATAGGGCCCTTCACCTCTGTCACACAACCAATAGCTAACAATCCCTAGAACCAGAGTCATCTAGTTGGAAAGCAGGTGATTACAGACATATAAATAATACTAGTGGAGACAAAAAGAACCTCCCAACTGAACCAAGCTGGTATAGCTGACATACAGAATTATGAAAGGCTATTGTTTTAAGCTACTAAATTTTGTGACAAATTATAATGCTTCAGAGGCTAATTGATACAATTGCCCTATAAAAGTAGGGTTACATAAGTAAGGGAGAAGGTAAGAAGGGATACTGTTTAGGTACCTGGTTGTGTCTGCCATGGGGTGAACCAGTATTTCCCAACTCTGTCATATTCTTGGGACTCAATGGAACTGATATCTTTATTTTTAAAAATTCAATAATATGGCTGGGTGTGGTGGCTCACTTCTGGTAATCCCAGCACTTTGGGAGGCTGAGGCGGGCAGATCACCTGAGGTCAGGAGTTCAAGACTAGCCTGGCCAACATGGTGAAACCCCCTCTTTACTAAAAATACAAAAATTAGTTGGGCATGGTGGTGGGTGCCTGTAATCTCAGCTACATGAGAGGTTGAGACAAGAAAATTGCCTGAACCTGGGAGGTACAGGTTGCAGTGAGCTGAGATCATGCCACTGCACTCCAGCCTGTGCAACAAGACTAAAACTCTGTCTCAAAAAAAAAAAGTCAATAGTATAATAAGTGTTTAATGATTATTTCTTTTTTTGTTTTTAACTTTTAAAATTTTCATTTTACTGGCATAAGAGCACTTAACATGAGATCCGTCCTCCTAACAAATTTTAATTATGCAATTCATTATTGTTGACTCTAGATATATTACAGAGCATATTCTTAGAGCTAATTCATCTAACTTAACTGAAACTTCATGCTTGTTGATAATAACTCCTCATTTCTCCTCCCCTCACGCCAAGTAACACTCATTCCAGTCTTTGATTTTATGAATTTGACTATTTTAGATGCCTCAGACAGGTGGAATTATTACAGTACTTGTGTTTCCATGACTGTCTTATTTTACTTAGCATAATATCCTAAAGGTCCAGGCACTTCACCCTGAATTTAAAAGAAAGCTGAGGTAGTCAGATACTCAGGATACATATTAACTGGGCACAAGGAGGGCATCTGTGTGTGCTACAGCCCTGTGTCTTTCTTAGTTTCTCACTCAGTGGAACACCTGCAGCCAATATGGTGGTTTGGGCCATCATCAGGTTTAGATGTTTTCATTTTTACTTATATATTATTTAATTCGTGCCAGGTAGAACTGATGGCTAAATAGGAGAATGAAGAAATGCTAATTTGGAAAATTAACATGATACTTAAAAATCTCGTTAAATTGTCTTTACCAGCCTGTCGGCTACAGTCATGTTGTCTTTTTCTTGGACAGCAGAGAGACTTTCTATGGCACTCAGGAGCCAATAGTAAAAATGAAAAATATAGCAATGATTATTAGATCCAATGTGGCATATCATGTATTGAAATAAGCACTAACCACACTTATAAAATGTAATTTGAAAAGAAATACATCTAAGTACATATCAGAAACCTTCTTTTGCATTTCCTCATTTTGAAACATGAAAAAATTGTACATATAAACCATTTTATGTTTTATGCAAATGTTACAATTCCAAGTATCAAGTCATAAAATTTAGTATTTGTGGTACATACATTGAATGCTATGATATGAAATTTTATCAAGTATAGTTTTATATATATTCATCACCAAAACGAATTATGATATATCTTTGATAATCAACTTAAACAGTAGGTCTCATATGAAATTAGCACATTTAAAAATATGAATTAATAGATTATGTATAATTATTAAACACTTTAATATGTACATATATTGTATATTTATATGTACACAGTGTATGTAATAAGTATACATGTATATGTATTGATCTGTGTTGTGATTTTTTTCTCCCTAATTTCAGTCTTGAGGTCCCTCTCTGGCAGGTGGCTATAAACTCTAGCCTTTATAAGACTTCAGGTGATTTGGTTGTGGATGTTTACAGCATGCCTTTCAGGAGGTGCCTTTTTATACTGGAGGATGGCCTAGTGTCTAAGTGTCCAAACCATGAGCAGGTGTCCCTTTCACAGAAAACTTGTTGATACTGGCAGATGCTCTTGTGCTCTCCTCTGACCTGTGTGCACTTATTTCTAGCAAGATAGCCACTGTCTAGAAGAGCCCTGACCTGGAGAGAAGCGAGTTTCAGGTGTGGGGTTCAGGTGGTGAGACACAGAGGAGGCAGCAAAGGGGACACATGACCTCACAGAAGCAGTTCATTACAGTGTATCCCTAGAGGCCACCAGAGAAGAGAGCCATGGAGGGTGGGGGAACAGTCATGGAAGCACTGTGCTCAGCCAGCAGGTGAGGAACCCATGGGAGAGATACCTGTGGGCCTGAGCCTTATTGGTTCCAGGGCATTGCCCAAGCAGCTTTCACTCAGGCAATTCTAATGGGTGGGTTTAGAGAAAGCCAACACAAGTCCCAAAAGGCCACACTGTGACTTGGGAAATGTTGCCATAGCATATCTGCACAGTCCATGAGGGATGGGAGGGCCAGTGGAGAGAGTCTGGTGGGTTGTATGTAACTATATGTCCCATAGGGAGGTGGTGTACCAGGAGGCAGGTGTATAGGGCAAATTTCTGGAGCCACCACAGGGAGGAGGAGACAGAGAGCTAGAAACTATGTCAAAGGTGACTAAGCCCTTCTTGCATGAGATGGTTAGCCCTATACTCAAAATAAATGCCCAAGCAGCTCAAAATTACAAATATTCACTACAGCATGTATATGTATAAGCTGGGTTGATGTATGGATGTGTTTCTCCAGGGCTGCTGGGCATCTTTCCAGATTTGGGGTCGTTTGTCTCATCCGTAAGCATCAAACTCTGGGCATTGACAAAGGACAAGTTATCTGCAGCTTTAACCACTATGTCAGCAGAATCCAAACTGGCTGCCCCACTCTGGGTATCTCAGTTGCCTCAGTCTGGGCATCCCAGCTGTTCCCATGTATCCCAGCAATGTGTTTCTTTTTTGTTTCTGAAATGCTGTTTTCTTAGCAAGCCCTTTCATGTTGTAGACTCTTTGGGAGTTGCAAGTAAAATTAATTTGCCAGGCATGATTCTTATTAGAATTTATTTCCAAGAAGCCAACATCTGATAATCTGGGGCCAATTCAATAGGGAAGTGCAGAAATGTTCAGAGGCTAAACAGGATGAAAAATAATGAAGGCCATCTTCTTGCTTTTTACCCGAGGGATGATAGAAGTCTGGTGTTTCAATCTACTTTGAAGTTCCAAGCCACAGGGATAATTTAAATTAATTAATATAAAACAATGTTTTGTGCAGATGCGGTTGAGCCTGTATATAAGAAACTCGATATGCTTCGAAACTAACTGCTTGTATTAATTTTCTATCTTAATTCACTATGGGCCTGCTCTCTGAACATCTCCATCTGTAGCAGACCTGGTTTCTTTTCTTAGCAGTAGGTTCTAGGGCAGAGAGGAGTTATCTGGTTTCCTCAGCTTTCCATAAATTTGTAAAGAATAATTAATGAAGGGCCAACACTATAATCTATTTTCAACTCACTTGACATAACTATGTTTTCTGGGTGCACAGCTGAGATTTTCCAAATTACAATAAACATACCTTCTTCATGTCCTTACCCCGAGCTACTGAACTGCCAGGAGTGATTCCAGGTAAGTCTCTTCTTAAGGAGACTAGTCTTTCACATGGAAAAACAACCTTAGAGAGTTTTTACATTTTATTTCTGAATTGTATTTTATATCTGCCAAGGGACTAGACTATATTTTACTCTTCATCCTTATCCCAAATCTATATTGGGAGCACAGATATTTACATATATTTGAAGCACACACAAATTTATTGATGGGACTTATAGAGGACTAAGTTGGAATATTCATAATTTAAGGAAAGATCTTCTCATGTTTCTGTGTTAGAGTTACACAGTAAGAATTCCATAAGAACACAGGTATTTGTTCAAACCTGGACAGGTATATGGCGGAGAATATTTTAGGCAATGAAAGAAGCAGCCACTTAGTGGCAGGGTAAAGATCAATATGTGAGAAAAAATGGGGTGGGGAGAGAAGGAACAGGAGAAAGGAGGACACATTTGATAACACAAGGTCTAAGTGAGGTGAATCACCTTCATCCCAATGGCATTGTTTGGAACATTCTAGGATATAATGCATGCAAAGCCCTTTCCACAGTGTCTAATGCACAGCAAGCACTCAGGAAACATTTGCAGAGGGTTTTCTATGGGGCGGGCACTCCACTCAGTGCGTTTTATGAAACTCACATAATTTTTAGAACAATCCATGAGAGAGATGTGCTATTACTATCACCAATTTACAGGTGAGACATCTGAGAACAGAGAGTAAGTTACTTGCTCAAGGTCATGTAACAACTAGCCAGGAATCCATCATTTAGTTGCTAGACTATTCTGCTTCTTTGTTAGCCATTATCATTAGTGAATGCTGATTGGCTGTTGTTATTAGCTGTTATTATTTGTTAATAATAATACTTCATACTACTAGTATTCCATATTACTGCTCTGCACTTTTAATGGCAGCTTTTATTACTAGTAGTAGAGTTTTATTATACTTCTTAAGAGCCTACGATCTGGAATTCAAGCTCCCAGGGTTTGGATCTCTTTTCTTCTTTTTTTCTAACAGTGTAAGACTAAACTTAATTAGTCTTTCTCAAATGGTATTGTCATCTGGAAAAGGAGATCATATTAGAATTGTGACCATTAGGACATTTGACCAACATGTTTTTAATCCTTTCCTTCTGTGCACTTGTTAGGATGGCACTTCTCAATCTTCTCTGAAGGTAGATGTGGCCATGTGACTCACGTTTGGCCAGTGAAATGGAATTGATTGGTGTAACTTCCAAGCAGATATTTTAAGAGCACAGTGAACAATATTCCTTGTTACTGCATTGGCAATCATGATAGGAGGTTATCAACAGATTCCCTGAGTTAACTATATTGAGCAGAGTCCTCAGACAACCCATGATGGGCATGTAGCATGACAACCAGTAAATCTTGGTTTAGCACTTGAGATTTTGAGGTGTTTGTTCTTGTAGTATAATCTAGCCCCTCCTGATCTAGAGGCAGCCTAACCCAGTCAGTCAGTCAGTCAGTCGGGACTGGTTAAGTTGTGCTGTAGTAACAAACAATCCTTTAATGACATTGTATAGCTTATGCTTTATATACATCAAGGGTTGACTGAGTGCTTTTCTTCCTGTCATCCTCATTCAGGGACATAGGCTGGCAGAGGAGCTGCCATCTTGAAGTTTCATGGTTGTAATGGCAAAGAGCGTGGCAAACCTTGTGTTAGCTGCTAAAGCTTATGCCTGCATTATTTGCAGGCACTTTTGCTCACATCTTGAGAGCCCCCACCTAACTATAAGAGCTCAGGAAACAGCAATCCCACGTCTATTTTATTTATTTAAAAATCTTTTTTATTTCAATAGCTTTTGCAGGGGGTACAAGTGGTTTTTTGTTACATGGATGAATTGTACAGTGGTGAACTACCTCTGTTTTAGAGAGCCAGAAATACTTGGTGAAGAGCAGTGATAAATTACACATCTTATGTCTTTTCTCTGTATCTACATCATTTAACATGCATACAATCTATATTACTCCTTTACATTTTGTGTGTTTATATGTAAATATCCTGGGTACAGAAAATAATTTGTCAACAATTGACATCTTAGTTCTAGGATTAAAAAAATATTTAATGAAATCTATCCAGACAGAATAGTTTTCTTTGGGACCTGAACACCTTCTCTTACCTGTTATAGGAATTGTTCTTTTGGACAGAAGAAAAGATTATGACCTCTATCTTGTACAATACTTAGTTATCATAGCCCTTTTGGAAAATATCAAGGCTTAAGTACCCTTTACTTTACATTCAAGGACATTTAAAGGGACATCAACACAACTTCTCTCTCTAGTTTTCACTTTTCTTCATTCTAGTTTGAAAAATCTTCATTACAATTATGTTATAATGTAAATCATAATTATTTGGTGTATTTCTTATCATGTATGCCTTATCACCACTTTGCAAACACATGACTATACAAATTAGTAAATTTTCAAGATTGAGTAATTGAGCTTAGCTTGATATCAAATCTAAACCTTATTTCTGTATGTTCAAACTTAGTTGATTATACATGTCATATGGCTAATGCTCATTTGATTTTTAAGAATAGAATAAAAATAGAACACTGTCCCTGATACCATTGCCACAATTTTTCATTTTGATGATAAGCTATCCAGTGTCTGAATGAGTTACCATATGTGACCATTCATCTGGAACTTCTAATAATGTCACTGTGATGCCTATACACAGAACTTAAAACCAGCTGAAGGCCAACTAGCTTGCTTGCATAGAAAATGAAATTCTTCTCCCTAGAACACACCAGGGACAAGCAGAATATGAAGATCAATGCAAATTAATGGCATATTCCTTGAGATAGATTAAAACAGGCATAAGAAATGGAGTCTCTTGGGTTTAATCAGGGCCTTAGCAGCATCCAGACTTTTGTTCTCAGTTTCAACTCCAGTACTTTTTGTCTGAGATACAGATGCTGTTCAAGCAGCCTCTGCTACCCAGCAGTGAGAGAGGCACATGTTTGATGGAGTTTTGTGGCAATGGGGTTAACAAAAGGGAAAAGGACCTGTCAAACGAATATATCTGCCAAGGTCTCATAATATTTTTCAGATATCAGTGACAGGAGAGCCTGTGTGTATCCCCTAAAAGTCTTGTGGCCAGAGTTCACAAATGATTTCATGTGTCTAGCCACTGAATATGTTTCGTTCTTGACTTTGCTGCTGAAAACTTCAGAGTTGAGTCTGGTCACAGTTTAAACACTTTTTTTTGCAGAATGTAGAACATTGTGGGGTACTGTTCAGCTTTTGTTTTGCTTTACCTAACCTCATGAACTGTCTTTTGTTAATTATTTCAAGTTTTTTTTTATGGAACCATGCAGGGAATAGATGAATACATACATTAATTCATTGATATTCTGATGGCTAAATACCAGTCTTTAAAGTTATAGTGATGAGACAAAGACTTACCAAAGTCCAAAATATCTCATAAGCTGCAAGATACATAAGCCTGCCAAGATTGATGAGGTTGTTAAAATGGAATCCACTTGGATTGAATGGTGACCTATCTCAGGGCTATTATAAACAGAAATGCATGCATTTCTTAAGGAAATATTAGAAAATATGAGCAAGCCCTAGATAAAAAAAGAAGTCAACTGCTCTAGATAAAAAACAAAAAGACTGGAATATAGAACACATCTTAAACATCAGCTTTGAAAGGGGAAGCTGATGCTTCATTGTGAGGAGAAATGGAGAGCTGTTATGAAGGTTAATGAACTGCTTACACTTCCCTGGTAGACCTCAACTGCTTGAGTTCTGGTACAGCAAAACTAACTTAGTGAATCAGCCGGGGTGGAAAACAGAGGTTGTGTTTCAGTGGTGGGGTCTGTGACAGTCTGTAAGGTCCACTATGGTAAGGCAGGAAATACAAGTTGTCTGCAGCTCCTAGGCACATTGAGTTAAGCTCCTGAGGCTGGTACCCTATCTGCCTAGTAATTTACTGGTGATGGCTTGTGAACTCAGAGGGGAATCCAAAGGCACTTTGGACAGTACTCCTTATAAACTGAATTGAGCTAGAGGCTCTGATCAGCAGCCAGTGTCTGTGTGGTATAGAGAAGAGACAAATATTTTGAATGGACCAAGTGGCTGTGTCTGGATCAAAGAGTGTGTGTGTGTGTGTGTGTGTGTGGTGTGTGTGTGTACATGCACACACATACGTGTATATGTTGGTGGAGCTCTATACCAAGATGGACTTGTGGTTATAGAAGGAGGCGGGGCTGTGACAGAATCTCTTGTGATGATAACTATGCATGTTTAGAGTTTTGGAAATGGCAGAGCAGCTCTTGGTCCAAGCGCTTTTAAAATAACTTTGCATATATTAACACTTTTTAAATCTTCATGCTGCAGATACTATTATTATGCCCATTTTAGAGAAAGGAAAATTGAGATTTAAAACACATGAATGATTTCCCCGTGGTCACTCAACTTCTAAGTGTGAGAGCTCACATTCAAACCCAGACATTGGGGCTTCAGACTTCCCCACTGCTCTTCATCGCCTTTCGTGTTCTGAATTTCTGCTGGAATGGCCCTGGTGCACTGTGCAGGGGCTATCAAGATACACTCAGGAGTGGCAGAGTTAGAAAGATCTTCCAGCAGCAGCAGTTCTGGGCTACTTCACTTCTCTACCATCACATAACATATAGGCCCTATTTTGTTTTTAGCTTGGATCTTAAACAGAATAAATTCTCTTTTCTAAAAAAAAAAAAAAAAAAAGTGTCCAGAGACTTAATGCCTTCATATTCAAGCCAACTGGCCTGTGAGGATCACATCCCTTCACATGTACATCTCAGGAAACAGAAACTGGGTCTTGATCTTTTCTTTTAGAGTTGACCCACTTTCTCTGCTGCGAACATCTTGACAACAGGTGTGACACCTTTTGTCAAGCTTCTAAATAATAGTAGGTTCACTTTCATCCTTTTCGTAGGATAAAGCATCCCTTACTGGTCCTCAAAATATATAATGCCAGGAAGAGCTCCTGTGATGCTCTGCAGGACAAAGTAATTCTGCCTCTCTCAGTTAAAATTCAACAAAACGTTGCACCCACTTCATAGTTAAGCTCTCAGAAATTGGACTCATTAGAGCCCCTAAATACTGACACCACCACCAATTATCTCATGACTCTTCGAACCTTGCTTTTGTCATAGGAGATCATGACCAGACAACTGCTTCCTTGGAGGGGAAACATCCCTCTGTAATAACTCGCTGTAAAGATCATTAATGGCGAAACTTCTGCCTCTGATCTGCAATACGCTCCAATTACACTTGACAAGATATCAGAAGACAGTCTATTGCTGGACAGGAATATTGAATACTGTAGCTCTGTTGTTTGAAAAGGATAGAAGATAGGGAATGCTAATATTACCCAATAAAATATCTTTATTTTAAAGTAAACAATTGAGGGCATATGTGAGAAGAAAACAAAAAAAGAAGGAAATAAGATGCCAGTGCCCTAATCGCTTCCTGGATTTTTTTCTCCTGTCCCTCACTGTTTTTTTTTTCTTTAAACCTCTCTAGATCTTCTTTTTGTGTGTTTACTTTAAATTGTTTTGTCTTCGAGATTCAGGATCACAATTAACATTTATAATGAAGATTTAAGGGATGTTAGTTATGCAGGAATTTTAATGGCAATTAAAATGTTATCAGGAAAAATTTAAATTCCAACTGAAGAAAAAGAAAAACAGTATCATTAAAAAATCGGCAGTGACATTTTAATGCTGGAAACAAAACTCTTTCCTAGATCTCACAGGTAATCCTTGGTGTACGGTTAGACCTTTTAAAATAAATGTCACGTAGGGTGGGGGCCCACCTGCTTAGTGCAGACGAGGCAGCTTTTCAGAGGCTCCAGGTCACAGCACTTGGCTCTCAGAAGAATGATTTGCATATGGCTCATGTCTGGAGGACTGCATCAGTTAGGGTTTAGCCGGGAAAAGAGAGATACCATGCGTAATAAGAAATGAGGGCTTTATTATGGGAATTAGATCTCACTCATATATGATAAGAACTGGAAGTACAGTTCTGGAGGGAGAAATTAGAGAATCAGATTAGCTACGAACTTGTCTGATTGTGGCACTGGTGTGTTGACGTCAGAACTTGCAGGAACATTCTGTAGCCAAGGGGCATTGATGGCCACATCAACGTGGGAGGATAGAGAAAAGAAGGAGAGGCCTGTGGGAAGCTGTTGCTGCTACTTTTGTGGGTCTACAGCCTAGCATCTTGTGGGCATCTGGTGCTGGACGTGGGATACTGCAGCAAGGAAGAGGAGTGAGACAAAGAGCAGAGGAGATACGGACAAGCTGGGCCTGCCAGACACTTCTGCTGTGTTCACTGCAGCTCTCAGCATCATGACCTTTAAGGAGTAACGGCTTCTGTTTCACTTCCTCCTTCCGAATCCCATGCATGTTCTTCGTTTGGCCAACTCTAACTGAGATCAAATAAAGAATTCTGGGGAACATACTTCCTAGGATAAGCCTAGTTGATGTAACACAATCCAGCACTCTAACTATACAATAGCTTATTTATGTCAAGGATTTTGGCTATTTATTTTTAAACACTTACTGAGCACTCACCACTATTCTAAACATTCCCATAAAAAATGTGTTTTTGACCTTTAAGGAGCTCACAGTCTAGTTAGCAAAGAGAGAGATGTGAATAAAAAAAAAATCAATGAATTCAAGGTGATAAATGCAGTATTTCAGATAGAAAAAATATATATATATATATTTATGAATGCCGAGGAAGAGACTTTAAGGCAGGGGTAGAAGACTCTTGTTGGCCACAAAATGGGATTTAATACAGTACAGAAATTCAGCTCCTAGGCATCTAACCAAGAGAAATTAGAACATGTTCACACAAAGACATTATAGCAACACTTTATTATTATTTTTAAAAAACTTTTAAGTTCGAGGGTACATGTGAAGGTTTGTTACATAGGTAAACTCATGCCATGGGGGTTTGTTGTACAGATTATTTCATCACCTAGGTATTAAGCCTAGTACCCAGTAAGTGATCTTTTCTGCTCCTTTCCCACCTCTTACACTCTACCCTCAAGTAGACTTTCGGGTCTGTTGTTCCCTTCTTTGTGTTCATGAGTTCTCATCATTTAGTGCTCACTTATAAGTGATAACACACACTATTTGGTTTTGTGTTCCTGCATTAGTTTGCTAAAGATAATAGCCTCCAGCTCCATTCATGTTCCAGCAAAACACATGATCTCATTCTTTTTTTTATGGCTGCATAGTATTTGATGGTGTAAATATACCACATTTTCTTTATCCAATTTGTCATTGATGGGTCTGTAGGTTGATTCCCTGTCATTGATATTGTGAATAGTGTTGCAATGAACATTCAGGTGAATGTGTTGTTATAGTAATTTATATTCCTCTGGATATGTACCCACTAATGAAATTCTGGATTAAATGGTAGTTCTGCTTTTAGCTTTTTGAGAATCGCCATACTGCTTTCCACAGTGATCTAACTAATTTACACTTCCACCAACAGTTTATAGGTGTTTGTTTTTCTCTGCACCCTCACCAGCATCTGTTATTTTTTTGACTCTTTAGTAATAGCCATTTTGACTTGTATGAGATGGTATCTCACTGTGGTTTTGATTTGCATTTCTCAAATGATCAGTGATACTGAGCTTTTTTACATAGGCTTGTTGGCCATATGTATGTCTTTTTAAAAATAGTCATGTCTTTTGCCCATTTTTTAATGAAGTTGTTTTCCTCTTGTAAATTTGTTTAAGTTTCCTATAGATGCTGGATATTAGTGTTTTGTCAAATGTATAGTTTGCAAATATTTTCACCCATTCTGTAGGCTGTCTGTTTACTCTGTTGATAGTTTCTTTTGCTGTACAGAAGCTCTTAAGTTTAATTATATTCCACTTGTAAATTATTGCTTTTGTTAGAATTGCTTTTGGTGTCTTTGTCATGAAATCTTTGCCTGTCCCTTTGTCCAGGATGGTATTGCTTTAGTTGTCTTCAAGGATTTTTATAGTGCTGGGTTTTACATTTAAGTCTTTAATCCATCTTGAGTTGATTTTTGTATAGGGTATAAGGAAGGGGTCCAGCTTCAATCTTCTACATATAGCCAGTCAGTTATCCCAGCACAATTTATTAACTAGGGATTCTATTCTCCATTGCTTGTTTTTGTTATTTTTGTCAGTTTTGTTGAAGATCAGATGGTTGTAGGATTGTGGCCTTATTTCTGAGCTTTCTGTGCTGTTCCATTAGTCTATGTGTCTGTTTTTGTACCAGTACCATGCTGTTTTGGTTACTGTAGCCCTGTAGTATAGTTTGAAGTCAAGTAATGTGATATCTTCAGCTTTGTTCTTTTTGCTTAGGATTGCCTTGGCTATTCTGACTCTTTTTTGGTTCCATAAACATTATAAAATAGTATTTTCTAGTTCTGTGAATAATGTCATTGGTAGTTTGATAGGAATAGCATTGAATCTGTACATTGCTTTGGGTAGTATGGCCATTTTAATGATACTGATTTTTCCTATCCATGAGCATGAGATGATTTTTCATTTGTTTGTGTTGTCTCTGATTTTTTTTAAGCAGTGTTTTGTAATTCTCATTGGAGAGATCTTTCACTTCTTTGGTTAGCTGTATTCCTAGGTATTTTATTTTTTTTTTTTTTGTGGCAGTTGTGAATGGGATTGCCTTTCTGATTTGGCTCTCAGCTTGGGTGTTGCTGATATATAGGACTGCTAGTAATTTTTGCACATTGATTTTGTATCCTGAAACTTGGCTGAAGTTGTTTATCGGCTGAAGGAGCTTTTGGGCTGAGACTATGGGATTTTCTAGATAAAGAATTATTTCGTCTACAAACAGAAACAGAGATACATTGAAATAATCTCTTCCTATTTGGATGTCCTTTATTTACTTCTCTTGCCTGATTGCTCTGGTCAGGACTTCCAATACTACGTTGAATAGGAGTGGTAAGAGGGGATATCCTTGTCTTGTGTCAGTTTTCAAGGAGAGTGCTTCCAGCTTTTGCCCATTTATGTATGATATTGGCTGTGGGTTTGTCATATGTGGCTCTTATTATTTTGAGGAATATTCCTTCAATACCTAATTTATTGAGTTTTTAAAATGAAGGGGTGTTGAATTTTATCAAAAGCCTCTTCTGTGTCTATTGAGATAATCATGTGGTTTTTGTCTTTAGTTTGTGTGAATCACATTTACTGATTTGGATATGATGAAGCAACTTTGCATGCCAGGGATGAAACCTACTTGATTATGTTGGATTCACTTTTTGAGGTGCTTATAGCAGCATTTTAATTAATAATCCCAAACTGGAAACAATCCAATATCCATAAACTGGTGAATGGATAAACACAATTTAGCACATTCATAAAAGGAAATATTATGTAGTAATGAAGAAGAACAAACTACTGATACATGTAACAATATAAATGAATCTCAAAACATTACAGTAAGTGTTAAATGCCAGAAATACTAAAAGCATATTTGTACTTGCCTGGGCTGAGGATGGGGCATGGATTGATTGCAAACAGAAATGAGGAAACTTCAAGGTTGATCAAAGTGTTCTACACAACTGAATACCTTGACTAGAAATCATCAAACTGTATACTTTCAATGTGTGAATTGTATGCTGTGTCAGTTAATCCTCAACAAAGCTGTTAAAAGCATTGCTCTTTTATCACTTCAGCATGGCAGTGTTCCCCTAAGGTGATCAATATATCCCAAGCACATTTATGCATGTGAATTCTACAAAGGTCTGCTTTTCCTCATCAGAGACCCTTTATGTTAGGCTAATGCTAGCAGGTATAACTGACACATTCAACATCTCCAAGAATTAAAATGTTAGGTATTTCTTGTTGCTATTAGTCTATAACAAACACTTCCCATTTGGCAGGCAGCTGTCCTTCACATGCTTTCTCAGGGACCCAAGCTTTTCATATTTTGTGACTTTTATATTTCCAAAGTATATTCTAAGATTGTGCTGTTCGTCAGCCTCAATCCAAGGAAGATAAAGAGAGCATGAAGGAACACATGTGGTAGTGGTTGTGGTAGTGCGGTTTCAAGACCAGGTCTGAAAGTGATAGGCTTCATTTCTACTCATTCCATGGACTAAGACTCTATCGTATGGCCCTATCTAAAGGCAAAGAATGCTGGGAACATAGTCTAGCAGCATGCCCAGGATAGAGAGAAGGCAGGTTTAATGAGATGCCAGCTGGGTTCAACCATATCAGTTGTACCTATTTCCCTTCTCATCTCTTTTCACTTGCCCATTTGAGATTTGCAACTGATATACACAGACACACTGGGCAGACAAGGATGCTATTTCCAGTGATTAACTGATTCTAAAGAGGGAGTCCTTCCTGACATTACTGGCCATGAGCATCAGACGATGTTGTTTTTGTTGCATCATGATGTACCTCACTTATCTTTGTCTGGAATGTGCAGCAGAACTCACAGAGGAGGATTGCGCTAATATTTGAACTGTTCTGTAGTTATAAATCAGACTGTGGCAGAAATTACAAACATCATCCCTCCATGACACTTATTTTTCCTTGTGGACTTGGAAATTTGTGGATTAGGCCTGACTGGCGAAAATAAGTGTGCTTAGCCTTTCAAGGAGCCTATTTCCAGTGATGGGATAGACTTCATGATGGCAGCATTTGGCCCATTACCTGTAATGACTTTTGCGACTTAACAATCTGAGCGAAGTTTCCATCTGAGCAAAGTGATGGCTGCTATTTAGAGAACAAATCGATGCAACCACATATGACATCAATATTCTAGCTAATTAGAGTTTTCCACCCAGAGACCACTGGTAGAAGTCATAAAAACAATGGTGCCCCTTTTGTTGACAGACCCTAACCTATTTCATGCTCAGCTTTACTAATTCCCTGCCTCATAAAGAAATTATTTAAGAGGGTTTATTAAAGCTTTCAGCGTCCTCATAAAACAGTCCTAGGGTGGCAGGAAGAGGATATTGATGGATTGTCCATTATTAGCAGTGCGTGGGATCTGGAGAAAGAGCTGATGCTTGTTGCGTCTCATGATGGAAGACCAGAAGTGCTTAATTACACTGAAGCGCTATTATCCCAGCAGCAATTCTGTTATCACTATAAACACTTGAAATCTTTAGGATGAACTGCTCTGACTCAATAGTGGTAATTGACTGGAAAGCAACATTTTAAAAGTTCTGCTTGTACATTTGCACTTGTCTTGGGAACTCAAGTGTTCCTGCCTAAATCCTTCCAATGCCATCTCAGCACAGAGTGTCCAGCCTCAGCCTCATGGGGTCTACCCCCACTCACCTCTCCAGAATCATCTCCATCTACCCTGCACTCGTGGTATTCCTGCCACCCTGGCCTTTTTTGTTTCACAAACAAACCAAGGGTACTTTGCCCTGGCAGATTTTCTATTTGCTGTTCTCTCAAGTTGGAGTCTCTCCAAGTTCTTCACAAGGCTAGCTCTTTTTTACCTCTAAGTTTTCAGCTGAAACACCACCTCCTCTAGGAGGCCTTCCTTTACTATTCAGTCCAACATTACCCAACCCTCTTTCCCATCTCTGATTCTATTTTCTTCCTAACATTTTGTCATCATAGTACTTCCTTAATTTCTCCCGTCGCTTATTGTCTGTGTCTCTTGATAGAATATTAGTCTCATCAGGCAGAAGTCTTTTTTTTTCTGGTCTTGTCATTAATTTTAGCACCTGGATCTGTGAGGCTTGAATAGCTGTGTGAAAATAAGCGAAGATCACTTAAATGAGAGCAAGTGAAGGCTACTTCTTTAGAGGTTGTTCTAGCAAGAGAATCAACATCATTTGCATTTGCCATTGATCCAAAGGTAGGTAGAGGAGTGGGAAAGCTCTGGAGTTAGAAAAAAGGGAAGGCTTCAGTTATGCACTGATTGGAGGCTGTTGGCATGAGGAAGCTGGAGATGGGCTACATAGATTTGGGGTACCCTACAGAATGGGTTACCGGGGGTGTATTTGGCTTTCTTGAGTTGTTTTCACATTGGAAGCAGAGGCCAAGTATAGGGAAGCTCTCAGTTATTAATCAAGTCCTGGCCATTTTGAGCCAATTGCTACAGAGGTTGTGGTTCGGCTTCCTGCACCAGTTGCTTCAGGTTTAGGTAACAGGTCTATTTTTACACATAGCCTGGTCGTTGTCTGTATATTCAGTCTCTCAGAAGCAACTCAATGCACATTTGTTACTTTAAGGTCTTTTCTGCTTTGATTTTGCATTCACTTTTCTACTCATTCTCCATATTCTTCATATTTTTCTTCTTTCCCTCTTTCACAGAAAACCTTTCTTTAGGGCCTTATCACCGGCCAGGTCATTTATCTCAAATGGCATTTTATTTATTGGGATCACACAACAATCATGCTTATACTGTACCTTGTTCCAATGAGATGTATACGTCGGCACTAACTTGTCTCCAAGCTCAATATTCCTAGTTCTTCCTGCTTATTAGAAATCCAGGATTTCTTTTACAACATCTACCTCTTTTTTAATTTCAGTCATATCCACCACCTCTGCTAAATTCTTACTTTCCCAGTATGCATGGGATCTCTTTCTTTCTTTGTTGGGACCACACACAGCATGGAGTCTTTTCCGTAATGTTCAGACCACATCACTGCATTTGGTCTCTCCCATAATACAATATTGTTACTTCATTTCTTGCTTCTATCTCAGCAGTTGTCACTGAGATGCCCCAGATTATAGGCTACTCCAAGGGCCAACAGAGTTACTTCCTTACACCTCTCTTACCACCCAAAATAAAACTGTCCTTTAAGGGACAGAAATGGAAGTTGGTCATACTTGTTCACTAAACTTCTTTTAATTCCTGTGATTCTATGATTCTCTGTTAGACAAAGACACAGTTAGAGGCCTTCTTCTTACTCACCTAAGACTTCCTTACCCACAAGTCTTCCTTCCCTTTTATAGCCAAGTTGAAACAGAACTAAGTAAAAGAATCTTTGTACTCTTAGAAAGCAAAAGCTTTAAAGAAAAGAAAAAAAAACTGTGCAAGAAGGGCTCAGGGTGCACCACAGTACTTTTTACCTCCCAAGTTTAAATGGCTTATTGTCCTGGTTGGCCAATTATCTAAGTGCCATTTAGCCATAATTACATTGAAGAAAACTGCATATATGCTCTCATTTTTCCTCTTTTGAGTGTGAAAACTTGGAGGACAGGAACTAAGTATGACATAGTTTATTTATAGAGCCAAGTTGGGGCTGGCTCACTGTGGGCACTTAAATGCTATTGATAAATAATGCATACAGTGGAGCTCTAGTTTTGAACTGGATTAAACCTCGGGTTCAAACGTGTTCTCCCTCTGGTTATATCTGCTTCATATCCTAGCAAAATGCATCAGTGAAGTTCAATATCAGTAACTGGAGGAGTGAGAAACCAGCCCCAGAGAACTAAAATTTGTGCATTCTAAGCTATTGAGAATCTTTGTCCTAGAAACATAAATTTTCAGCTTGCTACAATGTTTTTGTTGCAGGCACAGCAGTTGTCTTCTTCCAGCTGAGTTAGAAATGCAAAATTGGCTTCATAGAATAGGCTGATAATTGCATTCTAAGCATCATGTGTGCCATTTTCTAGCTTGTAGTTCAGATAGAGCTCATGAGAGACAGACTGCAAAAGAGATGTGATAATCTTTGCCCTTGATGAACTTATAGTTTATTAGAAGTGATGAGAAGTAGATGCATAACCATAATGAGAAATACTGAGAAAAAGAAGTTATCAAATATATAACAATATGGTCCTACAGATAGAAGTAGGACATCAACATTCACTTGGGATAGATTGCAAAGGGCTTTATGAAGGACATAGCACTTGTAAAAAATATTAGAGAGCTGAATGAAAACTATTGGTAATATTAGAGATGACCTTTCAGATAGAACAGGGCAAATGAGGCACAAAGGAGGAAAAAGTGTAATTTTGAGGAAGAGAAAAATGGCATGTGGCTCTTGGATCAGCAGCCTCAGCATCACCTGGAAATTGCTAGAAACAACTCATTCTTGGGTCTAGCCTTGACCTTCTAAATCAGAATATCTGGATCTGGGGCCATAAATCTGTGTTTTAGAAAGGACTCCAGGTAATTTGATGCATACTAAACCTTGAGACACCCTTCTCTAAGAATAGTCAGAGAGCCAGACCTAAGGCTGCAGGAACAGATACGAGGTTGCATCAGGTTGCATGATATTTTCCCCTCCTGCTTCCTTAGAACCTGCTCCATCAGGCTTACCTTTGACCTATTTCTCCTATTAATTCCTTCACAAGAGTGTATACATTTGGCTCAGTCCCCTTCATTTTGAAAATGCTTTTTCTTGAGCCCACATTTCCTTCTAGTTCTTTTATCCAAACTCTTTCCCCTTATCAGCTAACGTAAGCCACTGAGTCTGGGCTTCTTTTTCACTGCTCTTTGGAAAGCCCGCTTGCTAACGTCATTGGACATCAGATACTATGTTAGCCCTTACCTACCATCCCTTGCTTTTGCTACATATAACACTACGAATTGCCTTCTTCTTCTTGAAATGCAACATCTCTTTGATGTTTGCAGCACATACATCCCTAGAGGTCCTGGACATTTTGACTTATTTTTTACTTCCTGTTTAGGATCTCTCTGCCTTCTGTTTGTACTCAGTGTTTCTCAGGCTTCTATCTTGAGTTCACTACTCTTCTCATTGTTTCTTCTCCAGTGTTTTCACTCATTTTCATGAATTCAAACATTTTCTATGTGTTGGTGACCCACAAAATTGTATTGAGCCTTGACTGCTTTTCTAGACTTTAGAGTCATATATTTAACTTCTTGCTAAATATGTCTTCTTGATGCCAAGAATATCAAAATCATTCTTCTTAAAACTGTACTCCTTCTCTTTCCCCTCCAATGGGTCTCTACTCCTATAGGCCCATTTGTAATTATTGGAACTAATTTTGTCCCAAGCTAGAAGCCTCCCCTAGACAAACATCAAAGATTTTAATAAACCCTGAATATTGTCTCCTTAACTTTTGGTGAATTCAACCCCCAATTTCCATCTGTGATACTCTTGCATGAATTCAGGCTGGCATCATTTATATAATAGGGACCACTTTCACAGCCTACTTCCCGTTCTTTAATTTTTCTTGCTTCCTTAAATTCCATATTTCCAACAACCTTCCCAGTGGTCTACAATATTATCATTCCATCCTCTGCTTCAAACCTACTAAAGGTGACTTCCTTACCTAAGAAACAGCCCATGGCCTGCTTTACTTATCTTTCACTGTCTTATCTCACACCACTCCCTAGCTTAGTATTTATGACTTAGCAATATTCATCACATATAAAATATTCTTCTTGTTTTTCTGCCTCTGTTTGTATTACGGTTCTATCAGGTATGTTCTTTCTGTGAGTAACTCCTACTCAGCCGTGGAGATTCAGCTTGGGCATGTTCCAGGAAGATTTAGACTGAGTCAAGTGCCTGGCTTTGTGCTTTTGTATCATTCTGTGTATAGGACCAACATGATGCTTAGTCCACTGTAGTGCTGGCATTATTTCCTGTGCTTGTCTCTCTGGACTGCAAGATCCTCAGGGGCAAGAACTACGTCATTCATCTTTTGGCACCTGGCACCAGAAGCAGCACCTGTAGTCATTGGTGGCATACAAAAATCTGATGAATAAATTACTGGCTCCAGTGGATGCCTTCTATAGGGATCCACATAACTCTCACAACTGGTGAGATGTTTTTCCTTAATGTCAGATTTGCTTGGAATAAAAACTATCTTCATCACTAATTTCATTGATATTTGGAAGTTTTTAGCCACTGATAGCTTTTGAATAGATGATCAGAATTTTATCTCACAGAATATAAGATTAACTTGAATGAGGAAAGACTAGCATTGGGATGAACAATTGGAGATGATATGATTTTTAAGTTGCCATGTAACCATGGAATTAGAAATATAAGAAAGTAGAATAAAAATAAATAGATATTTAATATTTATATATCATGTGTGTTAAATAATACAAAAGAGATGTAAATCCACATAGAATATAAAATAGAAATTATATTTTATTTTTTATTTTGTCTTTATCTTTTGCTCACTTTCCTATAGTTAGCTTTTCTTATCAATATAAAAAGTACTCAGTATATTGAAGGTACTGTCCCTTTTTCTCATATGTTTATAAATATTTCCCTAGAATAATTGCTTTTAATTTTGTTTATGATTTCTAAACATAAATTCTGGTGTATAAGTAGAGGTCATTATATTTGCTACAATTTGCATGAGACTTCAGAATGAATTATTCAGTGTCACAGGGTCTGAGTTAAAGAATTTGCCTTACTGGGGAAAGGGAAAGCTTAGAAAGCCTGGATGGCATTGACACAAAGAGGCCTGTGAGATGCCTGTGATTGCTGGTCATAAGGTGGATTTTTTCCCATATTAAGAAAATATTTTTTCTACCAATAATTCACAAAAGTTTCTATTCTGAAGTAGTACCAGATTTTACTGATATTTTTTTGTGTATGTTAAGCTGATATGCTGATTATATTTATAAATTTTGTATATGTGTGTGCATATATATATATATTTACTTCTCTGACCTATTGGTGTATTTTGTAAATATTTTAAAAAAATATTAAGCCATTTTTAAATTCTTTTAAAAAGCTCCATCAAGAAGAAATTTTAGAATATATAACATTGAATTTAATTGGCTCATATTTTATTTGGATTTTTGCATGAATATTCATAAGTGAAATTAGTTGATAAAAGTATTTCCTAAATTGATATTCTGTGGCAACAATTATTAAGGAAATCTTTTTTGAAAACAATGTTTCTATAGTCAAGTAAGTATGAGAAATAGATACTTTCTCTCTGTTAGCGATTCAAATGAATAATTTTGTAAGCAGGAATTCTGCTGAATATTTTTGCAATGTGGAGTTTTCTAAAATTATTGGAAAATATATATTATTTTCTCCTGTAACAATTTTATTGAAACAATAAGTATTAAAATAAGCTAGGGATTCAGTGACAGAAAGATAGACGTAGTCCTTATTCTGGGTAATGTGGAGTGAGTAGATATAGACAAGTAGGTAGGCAATTATGACACAGTGTGATAAACCTTTCAATAAGGGAAATCAAGATGCTATAGGAGCACCAAATTTCCTACCCAGATTTGGTATGTATGGTATATGTGTGTTTAGATGGGTGTTTTGGGGAAGTCAGTGTAGGATTCTGAAAAACATTAACGATAAAACATATTCATATTCCATATTGGTCTAGAACATTTTTTATCTAAGGGTTTGATTAAAAAGTTACTTATGCTTGTTTATTAAAAAGAAAATATTTGTGTGGCTTTTTTTTGTGTGTGTGCTAACTCAGATAGCATAGTGAAATAATTACCTCTTTTCTGAAAGTGTAAATATATTTGACCAGTTTTCTGGTCAACTTTCTTTTCATTTGAGTCACATTATACAATGTTATCTTGTTGGTTTTAACATCACAATTTTTACAATGCTCTTTCAAATTCCATTTATTTGTACTTTTGTATTTTTTAAGAACTATAATAAATAGAATAACTGTTACATACTGAGTACTCATAGTATGTCAGATATGGAGTGCTGCGTGGATTTCATGCAAGTTATCTCCCTAGGCAAGAGGTACTATCATTATTGCCATTTTTGAGACAGAGTCTGGGGATCAGGAAGGTTAAGCAGCTTGGCTGATGTCATCCAGCTGGTAAGTGGTTGAGCCAGGATTTATAGGTTATGTGAATGGATTTAGGGCTGGTCTTTCTTACTATCAAGCTTGACTGTATCTCAGATTTATAAGGTATTCCTACGGTTTCCACACACACAAATATCCAGCTCTAGAATATATCTATTATTTGTTTTCCTTTTTTAAAAATCCACTAATTGCTTTTAATGCTTCTTTTATTTCTTCTTTAAGCCTTCATATTTTCTTTTAAAGCTAATTATTTCACTTATTTTATTCTTTCTCTTTTAATATAAAACCAGTAAAGATTTTGACTATTTAATTGATTGTAAGTTTGCAGTATCACATGTATTGCATGTGACACATTTTCATGTTTGTTGCTATCTAAATATTCTCTACTTGGATTTTTTCCCTTTGCGACCCAGTAATTATTTAGAGGTATTATTAATTTTTAAAATTTTAAAAAATGATTTCTAGTTTTATAGAATAATGTTAAAAGCCTGTGGTTTGTCCTTTTTTCTGATATTTTGAATCTGTTAAAGTTTACTTTTTAATAGGAAAAATATCTCTATTGAAAGGAAAATACTTTTAGATTAAGTAAAACAATTGCCCATATCTAATGTCACATTTCAGATTATAATATTTAAAGAAACAAAAAATTATCCTCATTTTACTGATATAAACTAATATTTGGCTCAAATTCTGTGATTTTGTGTTGAACTTTTTCTGTTTTCTCTTGATTGTTCTTTTCTTTATATATGGACTATATTTTATTTATATTTACATAAAATGGTTATTTAAAAAATAGATCTATTGTTTTAAATTATACTTATGGATAACTTTACTGGGTCAAATTTCTTCTTATCTAAAAACAGACAAGGATTATTGACTCTCCTTTATCTCCACAGATTAAGAAATATGGCCCAAGTTTCATTTTTCTCCCTTCAACCCAGCATATAGCCTTTACAAACTGCTTAAGACCAGGTTATTACTGTATAATTACTTTTTCAACCATAAAAAACTTTATCTGCAGGAATAGTTTACCTGCTACGTCCAATTGTGAAACAGTATTTACACAATTTTTATCGAACTCATCTAAGTTGTTTCAACATTCACCCAACTCGAGTCCTCAAGTTTAATTCCTGACTTTTCTTGGTAATATTCAGAAGAAGAGGTCATGTTTTATTTTCTGAGTCATACATAGCTGAGAATGTCTCCCTGACAATTTTCTGGTTCAGTGATGAAACTCTATGGAGTATGGAATGCAAAAACCATAAACTTTTGTAATTTAAAACATATAGACCCTGTTTTACTTATTTGATATGTACAATATTGTAGAGCTGCGTAACACCAGTCTGAATGATTGAACTTACTGACTTTGCCTGCCTGAATTCTTCAGATTTTTTTCTTTGTTATTCTAGAAAATAAACACCTGGCATTGGTCTAGATGGAATTTCTTTTGAATTCCCTGAGAATATAAAGAGGTCTTTCCATATACATATAAGTTTAAGGCTGACTTTATGTTGAAATAGTGTTTGTTCCCTTATAAATGTGATGATTGCATTTGTTCTGATGATCTTTTTTCTGTCTTAAGAATACTTATAATTCTCTTGAATCTGTTTTCTCTACATGTTTTTCAAAATTTTCTTCCTTTTCATTTGGTCTTTAAATTAATCTAGGTAAGCAGTGCTTTCATTTTCTGCAGTTACCATAATGCTCTTTATTTTAATCATGTGAATTGAATTTTCCAGTTCCGTTTATTCTTACATTTTATTTTAGTCAGACTTTCTGGAATTTATTTTGATCCCCCTCATTGATAATTGTACTTATTTTCCCAGTTTCAGTTTACTGATATTACTTGCCTTCTTTCATGGAAAGAAATGAAGATATATACTCCAAATTTTCTTGTGGATTCTAGAACCGTTTTTCAGATATATATATATTTTTTTCTGTGAAACTGTTTTCTCTTTAATCCTATACATTAAAGGAAGCACAGCTGATAGTGCGTGAGGAGTTCAAATGTTTTCCAGTTAAAATGGGGGTTGACCTTCCGGCTTCAAACCAAGCAAGAGATAGATTCAGACACTCTTCTGCCTTTCCCGATTTACTTCCCTTCACTCCCACACCCAAAATGGTTCATCCTGAAGATCCTCGGTCAGAGTTCTTTCCATTTCTACCCTGTATTGCAAGGTTTACCCTTATATAACTAAACATTTCAGGACACAACCTGTCTCTATTCCTCCCACTCTACCTTCTGCTGCAGTGCATCCTGGAAGCCACAATCTCCTAAGGATGCAGTGAAAAAAGATGCAGGTGGTGTTCAAGGTAGAGGGAGGACCCTCAGGATAGCTCAGGGCATGACTTCTTAGCTTTTGGGACATGGCTTCCCATCTTTCAGAATCATGCAGCCCCTTCATCTAGGATGTAGTGCCAAGAGTAAGAATGAATCGGTCTTTTTCTGTCTTCTCTGGGCCTATTTTGAACTTGCTCTGAGTATAGAGAAAGTATTGTGTAGTCTAAAAATAAAGTCCCTAACCCAAACCATTTTGGTTGTAGTTAGTAGAAATTCCCTTCCCACATGGCATCTGGTCTTCTCTTAACTTTTGTTTGCATTGTTATTTCCAATTTTGTCTTTTTCTTTAACTTGTTTATATTTGTGGGCATTTTAATAAAAGATGTAAAAATACATGGCAGCCTCAGTTACTTTGCTACTATTTAATCTAGAAATCATGTTATATATTCTCAGGAAAATCTTCATCGAGCACAATTTTTAATTAAATGCAAATAAGAGCATTTGGACAGGCTCCTTTCTGATTGAATTTCACTATCAGGAAATACTGAGAGAACAGAGTCACAGGGCTTCACCTTCTTGCCAAAGAGCTGTGCTCCAAATCTTCTCCTATAAGCAGGCTATCATTCTGCTCATAGTTTATTTATACCTGTGAATATCTGGAGATTTTAGTAGCAGTCGTGGTGGACAGAAATTTTTTTGCACCGTGGAAATATAGTGTGGTTTGGTGCTTTGGATGTCAGCTCTGGAGTCAGATAGCCTGGGTTCAAATCCCAGCTCCATCAGGCACTGGATGTGTTTCTGTTCTAGTTTTTGAACCACTCTGTATAGTTTCCCCAACTATGAAAATGGAAGCAATACATCAAGCATCTTTACCTTATTAATATGGTAATGATTTAACACAGGTTTTATAAGTAATTAATACAGTAAAACCCTGAGAGGAGTATCTGACATGTTATAGATTTTCAACATATGCTCTTTGTTATTATTAAGAGAAACATGGTTTCATCACATATTTAAAAAATGATAAACAACTTAAAAACTTTAAAACCTATTAAATATTTTTTGTCTAGAATGTTCTCTCTAGTCATTTTTCTAACTTCTTTGTATAATTCCATTAAAATTGTTTCAAAAGGAGCTTACTTATTTTCCTTACATTTTGATAGTCATCAGTGTTGCATTTTTCTCAAGCTCAACTGACGAGGAGCTGTTAAGCTTTCTTTTGCTTCTCTCTCTGCCACGCCGTGGGAGTAATGTTACTGACTATAAAGTTTTCATAAAATTGCTCACTGTCATTCCTGGGACACCCACGGTAATGATTAACGCAGCATGAATGGTGCATTGTCACATACTCTGATGAGATGTGTGCAAAACTTTAAAAATAACTTGCTTCCTCTTCTCCAGCCGATGCTTCCATTAGGCAAAAAAGAGCCCAGAAACTGCTGAAAAGGGGGTGGGACAGGAATATTTGGAACCTGCTCTGCTAGTTTAAAGTTTAATATCTTCTTCTCAGGTTTGTATTTCAAAGCATGGCCATCCAACCACGTGGCACTGAAAAACACAGCTGCCAGAGTCTGGCGGGTGGCGGGGGTGGTGACTCATTATACATCTCTAGGATCACTTGTCAATTAAAATGATTTGCCTTAGAACCTAGGGAAAGAACAAACCCCAGAGTCCTGCTCTCATATACTAAACATGAAATTAAATAGAGTTGGTAGTAGGGTTACCAACTGACCTAGTCTAATTGGGACTATCCTGGTTTTAGCAGTAAAAGTCTCACTTCCTGGGAGCCCCTTCATTCCGGAGTAAATAGAACAGATGGTCATTCTACAAGGAATTAAGCTACAGCTTTACAATTTAGTAGCAGGTATATGAACTTGGATAGGCCATGTGGCCTCCCAAGGCCAAATCCCTCTTTTATAATGTGGAAATAATAATATCTGCTCAGCAGTATTATGAGAATTAAATGCAATATTGCCCATTAAGGAGTCCTGTGTCCAGTGACATACTATGACAATGTCAGCGGATGCAATCATTGAAGATGTTGCTCCTCTGAGCCACAAAGGACTCGCTGGAGCAAGTTTAGAAAGGCCTGAAGCCTGTATCTAGAATACTTCTCCAAAGCAGCAGTGAACACGACTCCATAAGCAATGGTCTCAAAGTTGGCAGAAGAATTCAAAAGAAGTTTAGGGGTGGGAGAGAAAGTGGGGTGTCACAAGGATCCATAGCATGATATCCTGATGAATCCATATTTTACTCAATTCTTTCGGTGTGCTGAGGGCATCAGTGCCCACCCAAACTTTTTTATGTGGCCTGGACTAGACTGGATTTTCTCTTGGAAGCTGCTATTCTTATATATAAAATGACGGACCATTTTACAGAGACTCAGTTGTCTCTTCACCCTTCCAGCTGTAAAGCCACACCATACCAGTGCCTTTTAGGCATTAGCAATTGAGGGAGATGAGGTTGTCTCCTGAACTCAGTCTTTCTTAGGTCTCCGGCCATTGTCTTTTTTACTTGGTTAACTATTTCTTTCATTTTTTTTTATCTTTCTCTCTTCTTACCTCCTTTGTATATGTTTTTGTTCTTATTTCCCTGTTTGCTCTGAGAATATTATAGTCCATGAAGGATGTGCGATTTGCCTGTCTTGTTGGCTGTCAGTTCTCACAACCAGCCTGGGCAGTCCCAGCCAATATGTGAAATGAAAGAGTGGACTGGACGTTAGATCTGTTAGCTTTGTTATATTCTACAGATCACAAGTCACATCAGCTTTATATTCTTTAAATAAATAAATAATGATCGAATACATTAAATGACCTAAGTATGAATCATTAAGTTAGAGCTAACACAAACTTTATGCCTGCAATATTTTATTTTCTTTCAAAATCAATCTTTGGTTAAAGTTAACAATAAGGAGGGCAAAGATCTGAACCATACTGTTCTTAGACACCTTTAATGTAAGGATGTTGCAGACTTTCAGATATGAGAAGAGTGGATTCTAGTTCAAAGAGAAGATAGCTTATTGAAAATTTAAGGTAATCAGCAATACTTTTCCAACAATTACCTCAACTGTTAGCTACCACTTACCCTGAAACTCTTCTTTCTCTTCATCTCACAGATTGTCAATATCACCTAAAGTAAAAGATGGTAATGAATTCACAGTGTGAACATGGTGAATTCTGGTTGTTTGACAGTGGTAAACTGTCTGAGATGATCTCCTCTTCCTTCCTTCCTCTCTCTCCCAAATCAGCCTCAGGATGTTGACTGGCATTGCAATGAGAAGAACAACAGGCGGGCAACAAAGGGGATAAGGAAAAGAAGGGAGGGTGTGTATAACTCAGATTAGGTCTGCTCCCACTATATGATTTGCAGCAGATGTTATCTGTTCAACTCAAACAGCTGATCCTTGATTTAAAGATAATTTGTTTATTATTATACTAAATGGAGCCCATAAATCTCTCTTATAGGCTGATGAGAACAGAAGAAAATAGTGTATGCTGAAAGCACCAAGCACTTCACATTTTTCCTAGCTTCATTCTCTCCTGTAATCTCAAACACTGATAAGAAATATTGACATTTTCAGAGAGGCTTATAAGCAATAAGCAATTCGAGTTTTATATAGTAAATGTGTCTTGAGTTACATTTTCAAGTGGAAGTTGGGCTTAGCTTCAGTAATCTACCAAGCAATAAATTTTGGTGCCGGCTGAGTCTTGTCCTGAAAGTCTGTGCTCTTTCAAGCTTCTTGTGTACATTCAACTCCCCTGGGTTCTCATTCTCAGGGAGAAAATTGGATGCACAAAGAATGGAGTTTGCATAAGGCCCTTGTAAGCCTGATTACGGCTATTTACACAGCTGTAATCATTATAAATAAATTACTTCATAAATTTCAACAAATGAAATCATGTCATGTTATTTTGTCTGCTTTTTGTCTTCTTTGTGCCGCCAAGTCGCCAGTATATCATTTACTTTGGCTCATTTTTGTGAAAATGAGATTTAAGGAAGAGTCCAGTTACAGCATCTGAAAGCCACTGCTCTCCCACCTCAGCATTTATCTTTTCCTTTAAAAAAAGATAGCAGAAAATAAAATATCTAACGCACTGACGCAGGAGCACATACGTAGTGTTAAGTTTCTGGAGGATGTTTCTTTTCTTTTTTTAGGTATGTTATGGTATTTTTTTATACGTAGTAAAATTCACATTTTATAGGGACAGTTCTTGGAGTTTTGACAAAAGTGTAGACATATGACCACATACAGAATATTTCTATCACCTCAAAGAGCCCTATACCTCTTTGCAGTCAACTCTATCTTCAACTATTGTTATGTTTCCTGTCTCTATAGATTTTCCATTTCCACACTGCCATATAAATGGAATCATGCAGTGTGCAGCCTTTTGATGTGGCTTCTTTCACTTGGATTAATGTTTTTAAGATCCATCTCTGTTGATGCATGTATCAGTAGTTCATTCCTTGTTATTGTTGAGTGGTATTTCATTGCATGAATGTATCACAATGTTGTATCCATTTCTAAGTGAGGGATATTGCGTTATTTTCAGTTTGGTGTTGTGAATAAAGCTGCATATATACATAGTTGTGCAGGTCTTTTGTGGATATGTTTTCATTACTTTTGGGTGAATACCCAGGAGTAGGATTGCTGCCTCATATAGCAAATATTTGTTTAACTTTATAACAAATGGCAAACTGTTTCCAAAGTGTCTGCACCATTTTACATTCCTACCAGGAATGGATGAGAGATCCAGTTTCCTCCACCTTCTCCTTAGAAGCAGGTGTTGCTGAATTTCATTTAAAAAAAAATTCTGATTGTTTGGTGACATCTCTTTCTGTTTTTTCGTTGAATTTTCCTTATGTCTGATGATGTTGAGCCGTTTTATGAGCCTATTAAACATCTGTATACCTTCTTTGGAGAAATGTCAATTTAAATTCTTTGTCAAGATTCTTCAAAAAATGAAATAAAGAATTGCCATATGATAAAGCAATTTTACTCCTTTATATATACTCAGAAAAATTGAAAGCAAGAACTCAAATAGTTGTACACCAATGTTCATAGCAATGATATTCACAATAGCCAAAAGGTAAAAACAACCTAAATATCCCTGCAAGATATTTGCAGGGATAAATGCAGATATTTGCAAGATATTTGCAGAGGTAAATTGATAAACAAAATGTGGTATTTACACACAATGGAACATTATTTAGTCTTAAAAAGGAATGAAATTTTGATATATGCCACAACATGGATGAACCTTGAAACATTAGGCTAAATGAAATAAACCAGATGTAGAAGGACAAATATATAATTCCACTTATATTAGGTACCTAAAAAGCAAATTTGGCATGGCGCAGTGGCTCACATCTGTAATCCCAGCCCTTTGGGAGGCCGAGGTGGGCAGATCACCTGAGGTCAGGAGTTTGAGACCAGCCTGGCCAACATGGTGAAACCCTGTCTCTACTGAAAGTACAAAAATTAGCTGGGCGTGGTGGCAGATGCTTGTAATCCCAGCTACTCAGGAGGCTGAGGTGAGAGAATTGCTTGAACCTGGGAGGCAGAGGTTGCTCTGAGCAGAGATTACGTCATTGCACTCCAGCCTGGGCAACAAGGACAAAACTCCATCTCTAAAAAAAAAAAGGTAAATTTATAGAGAGGGAAAGTGCAATAGAATTTACCAGAGGCTCTGGAGAGGGGACTGCAAGTTAATTGTATAACAGGCACAGATTTTCTGTTTGAGATGATGAAAACATTCTGAAAATGGATAGTGGTGAGGATTATATAACAGTGTGAATGAACTTTTGGCCACTTAATCATACACTTATTTATAGTTAAAATAATAAATTTTGTGTGTATTTTACCACAACAAAAATAAACCTTTTCTTCATTTTATAATCAAGTTGTCTTTTTGAGTTTTTAGAAGTTTTTTATATTCCAGAGACTAGATCCTTATGATATACATGACTTGCAAATATTTGCTTTCATTCCGTGAGTGTTCTTCAATGCAAAAATGTTTTTATTTATAATGAAGTCTAATGTATTTATTTTTTCTTTGGTTGCTTGTGTATTATATATCATATCTGTAAAATCATTGACTAACCCAAGGTCATTAAGACATATTTGTTTTCTTCTAAGAGTTTCATAGTTTTAGTTCTTGCATTTAGGTTTTTGATCCATTTTGATTTTTCCATATTGAGATAGGAATCCAATTTTGTGTTTTGTGTATGGCTAACCAGTTGTCCTAGCAATATTTGTTGGAAGGGCTAATCTTTCCCTATCGAACTCTCATTGTACAATTCAAAAGGGAAAGAACTGATATTTTAATTCCATTGACAAATAGATAAAATTATTTCTGGACTCTCAATTTCAATTCCATTTATCTATATGTTTTCCATTATGCTAGCTTCACACAGTCCTTGTTACTGCAAAGTTGTAGTCTGTTTTGAAACAAGACAAAGTAAATCCTTCCATTTTATGTTTTCTGGATTGGTCTGGCTAGTCTGAGTGCCTTTCATTCATACATGACTTTCAGTATTAGCTTGCCAATTTCTGTAAAGTGATAATTGGAATTTAGATATAGATTGATTAAATCTGCAGATCAATATGGGAATTATTGCAAGCTTAACAATATTAGGTCTTCCAATTTGTGAATATGGAATATTGTTTCATTTATTTAGGTCTTCTTTTATTTCTTTCAGCGATATTTTATAGTTTTTGGTGTACAAATTACGTACTTACGGGGTTAAATTTATTGTAAATATTTTACTCTTTGTGATGGTATTTTAAATGGACTGATTATCTAAATCCTATTTTGGAATGGTCGTTGTTCATGTATAGAAATACAACTGATTTGGTAGACTGATCTTGTGCCTTGCAAACTTGCTAAATGTTATAAGCTCTAATAGTGTCTTTGTGCAAGATTTATGATTTTCTGTATGTAAAATCATGTCATTTGCAAATAGAGATTATTTCACTTGTTTCATTCCATTTACTTGTTTCTTTCCATTTCACTTGTTTTTTTGTTTGTTTGTTTCTTTCCTTTTTTTTTTTTTTTTTTTTTTTTTTTTTTTTTTTTTTTTTTTTTTTTTTTTTACTAGCCAAATTCCCAGGATGTTACCTCCAGTACAATGTTGAATAGAAGTGGTGAAACAGGGAGAAAGCTTCTTAGGATGTAAGCTTTCAGTATTTCACTGTTAAGTATGACATTATGTGTTTTTCAGATGTCCTCTATCAGGGTGAGGAAGTTCTCCTCTATTCCTAATATATTGAGTGTTTTTATCAGAAACATGTATTTTGTTAAATGCTCCTTTTGTATTTGTTTTGGATTTTTTATCCTTTATGCTAGTCATGTGATTAATTATAATGTTTGTTTTGTGAGCCAATCTTGCATTCCTGACATAAATCCCAGTTGGTCATGGTGAATATATATATGTATTTAAATATGCTTCTGGGTTTAGTTTGCAAATATTTTTTTGAGGACTTTTTTTTCCCCTAAATTTTAAAGAAGGAACATTAAATAGAAGTTTAGGTAGAAAGTTAGGTGGTTGATTGGAGATCATTATTTTTAATGTGGTACTTAAAAGTATAAATTTTCCTTTGAACACTGTTTTCAGTGCATCTCATAAGTTGTGGTCTATTGTGTTTTCATTTCCATCTGTCTCAAAGTATTTCCTAATTTTCCCATAAAATTTTGTTGATATATTGTTTATTTAGAAATACATTTTTTAATTTACACATAATTTTGAATTTCCCAAATTTTCTTCTGTTCTTGGTCTCTAATTTCCTTCCACTATGAAATGCTTTGTAAGATTTCAGTCATTTTAAATTTATTGAGGCCATTTATAGCCTACCATCTGCTAAAGAATGTTTCATCAGCATTTCAGAAGAATATTTATTCCACTGTTGTTGGGTGAGTACTGCTTAGGTGTCTGTTAGGTCTACTTGGTTTATAGTACTGTTTCAATCTTTTGTTTTCTTGATGATCTTTTGTCTAGTTTTTCATTATTGAAAGTGAGATATTGAAATATCCAATATTTATTGTTGATGTTTCTATTATTCCTTAAATTCTTTCAACTTTTACTTAATGTGTTTTGAGATTCTGTTGCTATTTGTATGCATATTTATAATTACGATATCTTCTTCAACTGTTGACCCTTTTATAATTATACAATTTCTTTGTCTCTAGTAACAATTTTTGTTCTAAAATCTATTTTGTCTTATATTTAGATAGCCAATCTAGCTCTCTTTTGGAATCTGTTTGCATAATATATCTTTCCCAATATTTTTACTTTCAACTCATGCCTTTGAATTTCAAGGTTGTCTCTTATAGGCAGCACACTAGTTTATTGTTTTTTTTTAAAGTACATTCCACCAAACTCTATCTTTTAATTGGAGAGCATAGTGGGTTGATCTGTCGTCCCCTTGCAAATAATCAAACCACTATGACTTATGTATATATATATATGTATATATGTCTACCTTATAGCTGTGAGCATGAACTTGTTTGGAAAAAAGGTCTTTGGACATGTAGTCAAGTTAAGATCTTAAGATGAGATGAATTCTGGGTATGCAGGGAGGAACCTTGAATCCATTGACAGGTGTCCTATTTTGTGTGATGTTTATTCTTTATTCTGTTATCATGGTTAATTACAATGATTGTTGTACAATTACAATTACATGAAATTGTAATAAAAGAGAAAGAGAAAAATTTAACACAGAGAAGGGAAAAACTATGGGAAGGCAGAGGCAGAGGTTGGAGTTAGGTTCTCTGCCTATTCCTTGTTAAGGAATAACAAGGATTTCTGGCAGCTACTAGACATTAGGAGAGGTTTGAATAGTTTATCCTTCAGAGCCTCCAGGAGGAAACAACTCTGCTGACACCCCGATCTCAGATTACTGGCCTCTAGAATTGTGAGAAAATGAATTCCTGATGTTTTAAATGACCCAGTTTGTAGTATTTTGTTATAGTAGCCCTAGGAAACTGATAGAGACAGTTTAATCCTTTTATATATAGTGTGATCACTGATAAAGTAAGATTTGCAACTGACATTTTGCTATTTGTTCTGTATACATCTTATGTCTAGTTCTCTTTCCATCATTAATTATTGGCTTCTTTCATGTTAAATGGATAATTTTGTAGTGTACCATTTTAATTACTTTGCTATTTTTCTTCATTGTATAACTTTGAGGATTTTATTTTAAATAATTGCCCTGAGGATTATTGTTAACCAGTTAATTTATGACAGTTTACCTGGATTAATTTTATAATCTAATTTAATTTAAAGTGTTAAAAGACTTTTCTCCTATTTAGCTGTTTTCCCCTGCTTTGTTACTGTTATAAATTCTATGTTCACACAATACAAAGAAGGTTTATAATTTCATATAACTTCATTGACCTACAATTTTGCTGTTTTATCTTACAATCATATCAGAGAAAAATGGGAGTTACAAACAGGAAATGTGTTTATACTCTCACTAATATTTACCTCCATATTTACCTTTACTAGTGTTCTTTATTTCTTTGTATAAATTTTAGTTTCTGTCTAATGTCCTTTCATTTCAACCTGAAGAACTCCCTTAAGTATTTTTCATGGGGCAGGACTGCCAGTAACAAGCTCACCCTGTTTTTATGTGAGAATATCTTAATTTTCCCTGCCTTTTTGATGGATTTTTTCATATATAGCATTCTTTTATTATTATTATTATTATTATCACCATTATGATTAATGCATTTGTTTGTTATGTAATTTTCCATTAGTTGTCTTTTAAAAATATTTTCAACTTTTATTTTTGATACAGGGGTACATGTGCAGGTTTGTAATGTGGGGATATCAAACGATGCTAAGGTTTGGAGTATGGATCCCATCACTCTGCTAGTGCGCATAGTACCTGATAGGCAGTTTTAATCTACCTCCTCTACCCTCTAGTAGTTTATAATGTCTGTTGTTCCCATAGTTATGTCCATGGGTGTTCAATGCTTATCTCCCACTTATAAGTGAGAATATGTAGTATTTGGTTAGGATTATGGCTTCTAGCTCCATTTATACAGCTGCAAAGGACATGATTTTAATTTTTTAAATTATACTTTAAGTTCTGGGGTGTATGTGCAGAACATGCAGGTTTGTTACACAGGTATACATGTGCCATGGTGGTTTGCTGCACCCATCATCTACATTAGGTATTTCTCCTAATGCTCTCCCTCCCCTAGGCCCCCAACCCCAACTGACCCTGGAGTGTGATGCTCCCCTCCCTGTGTCCCTGTGTTCTCATTGTTCAACTCCTACTTATGAGTAAGAACATGCAGTGCTTGGTTTTCTGTTCTTGTGTTAGTTTGCTGAGAATGATGGTTTCCAGCTTCATCCACGTCCCTGCACAGGACATGAACTCATTCTTTTTTATGGCTGCATAGTATTCCATGATGTGCCACATTTTCTTTATCCAGTTTATTATTGATGAGCATTTGGGTTGATTCCAAGTCTTTGCTATTGTGAAAAGTGCGGCAATAAACATATGTGTGCATATGTCTTTATAGTAGAGTGATTTATAATCCTTTGGTTATGTCCCTAGTAATGGTATTGCTGGATCAGATGGTATTTCTGGCTCTAGATCCTTGAGGAATCACCATACTGTCTTCCACAATCGAACTAATTTACACTCCCACCAACAGTGTAAAAGCATGCCTATTTCTCCACATCCTCTCCAGCATCTGTTTCCTGACTTTTTTGTGAACACCATTCTTACTGGTGTGAGACAGTATCTCATTGTGGTTTTGATTTGCATTTCTCTAATGACCACTGATGAACATTTTCTCATATGTCTGTTGGCTGCATAAATGTCTTCTTTTGAGAAGTGTCTGTTCATATCCTTTGCCTACTTTTTGATGGGGTTGTTTGTTTTTTTCTTGTCAATTTGTTTAAATTCTTTGTAGATTCTGCATATTAGCCCTTTGTCAGATGGACAGATCGCAAAGTTTTTCTCTCATTCTGTAGGTAGCCTGTTTGCTCTGATGTTGGTTTATTTTGCTGTGCAGAAGCTCATAAGTTTAATTAGATCTCATTTGTCAATTTTGGCTTCTGTTACCATTGCTTTGGGTCTTTTAGTCATGAAGTCTTTGCCCATGCCTATGTCCTGAAGGGTATTGCCTAGATTTTCTTCTAGGGTTTTTATGGTTTTAGGTTCTATGTTTAAGTCTTTAATCCAGTAATTTTTGTATAAGGTGTAAGGAAGGGATCCAACTTCAGCTTTCTGCATATGGCTAGCCAGTTTTCCCAACACCGTTTATCAAACAGGGAATCCTTTCCCCATTGCTTTTGTCAGGTTTGTCAAAGATCAGACAGTTGTAGATATGTGGTGTTATTTCTGAGGCCTCTCTTCTGTTCCATTGGTATATGTATATCTGTTTTGGTACCAGTACCACACTGTTTTGGTTACTGCAGCCTTGTAGTATAGTTTGAAGTTAGGTAGCATGATGCTTCCAGCTTTGTTCTTTTTGCTTAGGATTGTCTTGGCTATGCGGGCTCAAATTCCATATGAAATTTAAAATAGCTTTTTCCAATTCTGTGAAGAAAGTCAATGGTAGTTTGAAGGGGATAACATTGAATCTATCTTTGGGCAGTATGGCCATTTTCATGATATTAATTCTCCCATCCATGAGCATGGAATGATTTTATTCTTTTTTTATGGTTGCATAGTATTGCAAGGTGTATATGTACCACATTTCCTTTACACAATCTACCATTGATGGGCAACTGGGTTGATTCCACGTCTTTGCTATTGTGAATAGTGCACTGAATCTTCAAAGATCTAGAACCAGAAATACCATCTGACCCAGTAATCACATTACTGGGTATATAACCAAAGGATTATAAATCATTCTACTATAAAGACACATGCACACGTATGTTTCTCGCAGCACTATTCACAATAACAAAGACTTGGAACCAACCTAAATGCCCATCAATGATAGACTGGATAAAGAAAATGTGGCACAAATATACATGGAATATTATGCAGCAATAAAAAAGGATGAGTTCATGTCCTTTGCAGGGACACAGATGAAGCTGGAAACCGTCATTCTCAGCAAACTAACACAGGAACAGAAAACCAAACACCACATGTTCTCACTCATAAGTAGGAGTTGAACGATGAGAACACAGGGACACAGAGAGGAGAGTATAACACACCGGGGTCAGTCAGGGGTTGGGGGCCTAGGGGAGGTAGAGCATTAGGAGAAATAACTAATGTAGATGACAGGTTGATGGGTGCAGCAAACCACCATGGCACATGTATACCTGTGTAACCTGCATGTTCTTCACATGTATCCCAGAACTTGAAGTATAACTTAAAAAAAGAAAACAAACACAAAAATGGAAAGATTAAAAGAATAAAGTTGCAATGAAGTAATTACAAGAAATATAATGTTGGTATATATTTCTTCAAAAACCACTACTGATTTTTGTACATTTATTTTGTATCCTGTAGCTTTATTAAAGTTGCTTATCAATTCTAGGAGCCTTTTGGCAGAATATTTAGGATTTTACATTTATAGAGTCATATCAGCACAAAAACAGTTTGATTTTTCTTCCTATTTGGATACTTTTTTTTTTCTTGCCTGAGTGCTGTGGCTAGGACTTCCAGTACTATGTTGAATAGGAGTGGTTAGATTGGGCACCCTTGTGTTGTTCCAGTTCTAACTGGGGAATGGTTTGAGCTTTTTCCTATTCAGTATGATGTTGGCTGTGGATTTACCATAGATGGCTCTTTTACTATTTTGAGATATGTTCCTTCAATGCCTAGTCTGTTGAGGATTTTATCATGAAGGGATGTTGAATTTTATCAAAAGCTTTTTCTGTGTCTACTGACATTATTATAGGATCTTAGCTTTTGATCCTATTTAGTGCTAAACTCTTTCATCAAGAACTTAGAAAGGACTCAAATTGACAATCTAACTTTACACCTGAAGGAACTAGAAGAAAAGCAACAAGCCAAGCCGAAGCTAGCAAAAGAAATAACTAAAATTAGAGAAGAACTTAATGAAATTGAGATTCAAAATCTATACAAAAATCAATGAAACCAAGAATTGGTTCTTTGGAAAAGTAAGGTTGATAGACTCCCTAGCTAGATTAACAAAGAAAATAAAAGAGAAGATCCAAATAAGCATAATCAGAAAGAACAAAGGTGATATTAAAACTGACCCCACAGAAATACAAATGATTCTCAAGGAGTACTATGAACAACTCTATGGACACAAAATAGAAAATTTAGAGGAAACGGATAAATTTATGGAAGTATACAATCCCAAGGTTGAATCAAGAAGAGATTTAAACCCTGAATAGACCAATAAATGTTCTGAAATAAAGAATCTGCCAACTCAAAACAGCCCTGGACCAGAAGGATTCATAACCAAATTCTACCAGACATGAAATGAAGAACTGACACCATTTGTACTGAAATTATTTTGCAAAGTCAAGGAGGATAGGGTCCTCCCTGACTCATCTGTAAATCCAGCATCAGTCTAATACCAAAATCTGGCAGAGACACAATGAAAAAAGAAAACTCTAGACCAATATCCTTCATGAACATAAACACGAAAATTCCCACCCCACCAAAAAAAAATACTAGCAAATGGAATCCAGCAGCACATCAGAAAGCTAATACATTACAATCAAACAGACTTATTCCTGGGATACAAGGCTGATTAAATAGAAGCAAAGTAATAAATATGATTGACCATATATAGAATTCTTGATTAACAATTTTTTTAGCTTTTTGAAGATATCATCTCAGCTGCTAATCTTTTTTTTTTTTTTTTTTTTTAGATGGAATCTCACTCTTTTGCCCAGGCAGGAGTGCAGTGGCACAATCTCAGCTCACTGCAAACTCCTCCTCCTGGGTTCAAGTGATTCTCCTGCCTCAGCCTCCCAAGTAGCTAGAATTATAGGCATGTGCCACCATGCCCAGCTAATTTTTGTATTTTTTAGCAGATATGGGGTTTCACCATGTTGGCCAGGCTGGTCTTGAAATCCTGACCTGAAGTGATGTGCCTGCCTCAGCCTCCCAAAGTGCTGGGATTACAGGCTTGAGTCACTGTGCCTGGCCTTAGCTGTTAATCTTATTGAGGATCCTTTGTATGTGAGGAATTATTTCCCTGTTTCTTTTTAGCTTCCTTTAAGATTCTTGTTGTCTTTAGCTTTTGGAATAGTTGCTTATGATGTGTATAGGTGTGGATCTTTGAATTTATTCTATTTGGAGTTCATTGAGTTTTGTGTACGTTTTGGTTAATGTCTTTTATTAAAATTAGGAAGTGTATGGCCATTATTCCCTTTAGCCTGTTGATGTAATGGATTACATTTGTTGATTTTGTGAATGTTGAATTGTCTTGCATATCTGGGATAAATTCCACTTAATCAGGATGTATAGTTCTTTTCATACATTGTTGGATTGAATTTACTAATATTTTATTGATGGTTTTTGCATTTATGTTTAGAAGAGACATTTATCTGCAGTTTCATTTTTTGTTTTTGTGATATCTCTAATTTTGGTATTTGGGTAATTATGACCTCATAGAATAAGCTAGGAAGTATTTCCTCTTCTTTTATATTCTCGAGGAGATTATAAAGATTTGATATGATTTCTTCCTTAAATGTTGTGTAGAATTCACCAGTGAACCCATTTGGTACTGGTGCATTCTGTTTTGGAAGGTTATTCATTATCAATTCAATTTTTAAAATAGATATAGACCTATTCAAATTATCTGTTTTTTCTTGAGTGACTTTTGGCATATTGTTTCTTTCAAGAAATTGATCTGTGTCATCTATGTGACTCTATTTGTAGAAACAGAGTTGTTTGTAACATTTCTTTATTATCTTTATAATGTCCATGGGACCCATAGTGATGTCCCCACTTTCATTTATGAAATTAGTAATTTGTATGTATTTTTTTTCTTAGCTATCTAGAGTGTTATTAATTTTGTTGATTTTTTTCAAAGAACTGGCTTTTGATTTTGTTGATGTTTCTCCATTGATTTCCTGTTTTCAATTTCATCACTCTGCTCTCTTCTTTTCTTCTGCTTACTTTGAAATTAAATTTATTCTTCTTTTTCTAATTTCTTAAAATGGACGTTTAGATTATTGATTTTAGATCATTATTATTTTCTATTACAGGCATTCAGTGCTATAATGTTCCCTTTGATCACTGCTTTCACTTTCACTGAATTCCTTAAATTTTGGTAAGTTGTTTCCAGATTGGAAGCTAGAGCCCCTTATTCCCACTTCTTCTTTTATTTTTATTTTTTGCCCCCTTCTTTTTTCTCTCTCTGGGACTTTCAATATGGGTGTGTCAATATGCTCAACAGTTTTCATAGGTCTGTGAAGCTCTATTTATTTTTCTTCATTTTTTCTCTTTATTAATGGACTGAATAATCTCTATTAACCTATGTTTAATTATATTGGTTCTTTATTTTGCCTGCTTAAATCTTCTATTGAGCTTCTCAAGTAAATTTTTTATTTTGGCTAATACAGTTTTTGGCTCCAGAATTTCTATTTGTCTCCTTTTATAATATTTATCTCTTTATAAAATTCTCTAGTGAGTTGTCATTTTCATACTTTAGTTCTTTAGACATACTTTCCTTTAGTATTTTGAACATATTTGGAATAGCTGGCTTAAAAAATCTGTTTAATAAGTCTAACTTCTGGGCTTCCCTAAGGAGTTTCCATTTATTGCTCATTTTTTTCTAAGTGAGGGCTATGATTTCTTCTTTCTTTCCTTACCCTATTTGTTGTTGTTGTTGTTGGACAAGGATATTGGAAATAGCATGCAGTAACTTGGGAAATCAGATTTTACCCCCTCACCAGGATTTGTTCTTGTTGCTCCTTGATATAGTTATTTGTTTGGTGATTTTTCTAAACAAATTCTATAAAGTCTGTATCCTTTCTTGTGTGTTGCCACTGAAGTGTCTACTTGATTAGATTTGTGGATAGCTCATATTTAAGCAAGGATTTTCTCAAATGTCTGGAGCCAATAAATCTACTCTTTGCCAATGGGCTCTCTCTCTGTGTGTGTGTGTGTGTGTGCATGCACACGTGTACACATGCACCTTGGAATACGTCTTCAACTCTCATCCAGGTAACTGACAACTCTGCCTTAACTTTCACTTTCTGCTTGTGCAAAGCCTCAAGGTCAGCCAGGAATAAAAGCTAAGGGCCATTTCAAGTCTTTCTTGAGTATGCATATAACTGTATGAATGTATGTGGCCTTCTAGCTTCCCAGGAATGTGTTAGAGCTTTTGAAAGCCTCATTGGACATCTTATTTTTCAGCTTTTCTTTTTACACTTTTGATAGTCTATCGTTTGCCCAAATTGTTATCTGTCCTTTCAGACAGCCATGACTTCCAAACCTTTGCTTTTTATTGTTTTTGACAAATGTTCCCAAGGAGAGGCTTTTTGCACTGGGTGAGCTCCAACTTAGATGAAATAAAAGAAAGTCTTCTGGGGACCCACCAATCAGGTAAAAAAATGACAATCTGGGGGGAATTAAGCTTTGAGAAACCTCCAGTTCTATTCTGTTTCCCCTAGACTGGGAATGTGGTCTTTTATTTTCAAGGCTTCTGCTAAGTTGGAGAGTGAGGGGTAGGACTAGGGCAAGTTAAAATGCCACAAAGCTTTGTATTTGTACTGAAATTTCACTGTATTCCCTGAACGAACATTCTCTATATTCCTGAAACCCATTAGAATCCATCTAAAAAAGTTGATTCTGATAATTTTTGTGAGTCTTTCATTGCCTTTAAAAGGGAATACGTTTTTCACAGGACCTTACTTTGCCATGTTTGCTTATATCTAAAATGTGTGTGTGTCTGTATATTTTTATATGCTAGTGCCCAAATATATGTAATGAGCACTATATCCCTTTTACAAGTGGTATAGAGGTATAGAATTTGCTTTTAATTTGAGTAAAATATGCAGTAGGTGGTGTATAAGAATACTCACTTTACTAACTGGTCAAATGTAGGATTGGAAAATCTATAAGGACAATAATTTCATGTTATTTTAAGGGTTCCTGGACAAATTCTATTGTCAATACAACTGCTGATACCCTTTGACGCAAATTCTTTTGTACCTCCAAATAATGAAGAAGAACTCAGTGTTATTCAGGGTCATTCTCTGCATCTTCTTACCTCCTTCTCTATTCTCTGTGCCTTCTTTTTTTTTTTTTTTTGAGATGGAGTCTGACTCTCTTGCCCAGGCTGGAGTGTAGCAGCACAATCTCAGCCTCACTACAACCTCTGCCTCCTGGGTTCAAGTGATTCTCTTGCCTTAGCATCCCAAGTAGCTGGGACTACAGGTGCATGCCACCACACCCAGCTGTATTTTGTATTTTTAGTAGAGATGGGGTTTCACTGTCTTAGCCAGGTTGGTCTTGATCTCCTGACCTCATGATCTACCTGCCTCAGCCTCCCAAAGAGCTGGGATTACAGGTGTGAGCCACCGCACCCATCCCTCTGTGCCTTCTTATCTCTTTTTCCACTCCATACTTGGTTCATCGTAATAAGAAACTGTAGCTTTTCATTTTGATCTTTGGTTAGGGGCCCTTCTCTTTTCCATACTAAATCCAGAGAAGATGGGATGTGGCATGGAAGGTTGTTTTTAATCATATCTGTAAGTATACATTTTTTGTGCACTATCAAGTTGAAGAGGAACAAAGACCCCATTCTTGGCTTCATCTATGTAACTAGAAATCTCTTCCTAAATCAAACAATCTTAGCAAGGGTGACTTATTTCATAACGTTTAGCAAACATTATGTAAAATCATGCAGCATATTGGAGGCCTCACTCTAGAAAGAAGTAGAACTAAGCATAAAGTATGTGTGCTAATAGCTTTGTGACTGACTTGGCCCACATTTATGAAACGATGGTTCTTCATATCTAGTCTATCAATTGACTGAGTTTACACTCTGATTAACCCAGACACGGATAAATTACATTCATCTTGACTCCAGATGGCAAATGTGCTTATGAATTTTGGTACTTGACTGCGCTGCTATTCTAGTAAAGTTGCATACAGATGTTAAAGGGATAATGCTGGGTTGCATATGTGGGAGAAATTCAAAATATCTGGAATATGAAGCATTTATTTGGAGTGTAGGTTCTTTGTATGTCATTGCTCATGGCTGTAGGTTCTTTGTATGTCATTGCTCATGGCTCAGTCAGAAGACACTAGGGCCATGATATATTTGGTCTGGCAATTGTTCTCATCTAAAATAACGACATCAGACTAATGTATGGTTTAATGAATTATTGTTTTACTCTTGGTTGCTTACATTGTAAAAAGTTTTGAAGTAGGCCGGATCATGTCTATGTAGCAGACCTAACTTGACTGTGCAGAGCACATCTCATTAATTCACATGTTTATTTAACAAATATTTATTAAAAGCTTGCTATGGGCCAACAACTCTGCCTGTTGCTAAAAGACAATACCAGGGATGATGCATAGTGACTAAACAAAGCCTTGCCTGGTGCTTGGATCAGAAGCTGTCAGAGGAACCATCAATACAAATTTGGAACAAGCAGCTGCTAGAGACACATGAGCTGTACTACTTTCTTTTTCGCTAGAACGGCTATGTAGAGCTGCTCTATCCAATATGGGAGCCAACAGCCACATGGAGCTCTTTAAATTTAAATTTTAAAATTAATTAACATTAAGTAAAATTTAAATATTTGTCAGTCATGCTAGCCTCATTTCAAGTGCTCAATCAGCACATATATCTAGTGATTACCGTATTGGGTAGCACAGGTATAGGATATCTCTATTATCACAGCAAATTCTATTTAGCAACCCTGACAGAGAAGTTGGAAGAAAAAAAAAGCCTGGTAACTTCATTTACAACTTCACAATTAATATCAGGCAGAATTTATGAGTTAACACTATTTCCTACGATAGACACATTTATGAGGACAAGACATTTTCTAAAATGTGTTTTACCAGCTTTGAAGTTAACACAAAAAGACAGACTGTAGTTAATTTAAAAAGTTGTTACCTCGGGTGTCCTCATTTTCCTTATAGTGAATATTAGAAAAGATAGAAAGCTAATGCAAAAACTAATAACAATGATTGCACTCATTTCTAACTCTTCACGAAATTAATTCTCCTCTTTCTTTTTTCAATACAGTACAATAATACAAAGTACTTAGCTGACCACCTACCCTCTCTTACAGCTGGGTGTGGTGGCTTGGTTCTTAACTATGGAATGTGAACTGAGGTAACATCAGTTCTGGACAGAGCCTTTAACCAGCTGACATGCTTCCTTCATATCTTCTATTTTTTTAAACTTTGCTGAAAGTCAGCTTTTGTTCTGTGACTCCCATCATGCAGCAAAGAAGACTACCCTGTGTATACCATGGTGGAAAAACATGAGAAGCCTGAGTCTCCAAGATTGTGTGGGGTTAAGTGGCCCTCTAAATGGAAACTGCAACTGATATATAGAAGAGAAATACATTTGCACCTTGTTTGGTCCATTGCATTTGATGGTTTGTTTGTAAAAGCAACTAATATTACCCTTATTTTCATAAAAGTGGATACAAACTTAATTTTGCTTGAGAACAATTTTTTTAGTCCTAGATGTTAGAAACAAGGTTTTTTGTTTTGCTCCCTCAATTAGAAATGTTCTGTATCTTTTACATATTATTCAAAAAAATAAATTTATAGCACTTTTCTTGAATAAACAGTACTTTTATTCTTCACTTTTTTATTTATTTATTTATTTATTTATTTTTATTGCATTTTAGGTTTTGGGGTACATGTGAAGAACATACAATATTGTTGCATAGGTACACACGTGGCAGTGTAATTTGTTGCCTTCCTCCCCTTCACCTATATCTGGCATTTCTCCCCATGCTATCTCCCCACACCTCCCCACCCCCCACTGTCCCTCCCCCCCCACTGTCCCT